>CAXARK010000724.1:0-18382 GCA_963971205.1 Aethes cnicana
TATCACAGCCTAGCTGCTCTGAACGTCCACGGTTCGTGGATCTTAATTTTCCTACCTAACCTAAATACGAAACTTACAGACTAAGTTTACCTCAAGTCCATCGTTTTTCGCGCTGCTGCCAAACCCCTAAGCTAGCTACCTATCTGGGTACCCATCTAGAAGCTCGCCTAGGACACTATCCTCACTCCAAGGTGTTGAGAACAGCTTCGCCGCACCAAACAAGCGCACCAAGTCGCACTCCCGACAATGTTATGATATTACATACAAAACACAACTCAACTGGTGACAAATCTCGCAGACCAAAACATACGCACTTCGCGTTGCCGCGGTATATAACTATCCAATTCAAAGTTCAATTTTTAACACACGCCACGATTCCAACAATGAATAAGGACAAGTCCGTTTTTCAAGTGACAGTTCATGACAGACAAGAAACGTTTCGCTCCGATCGGGTGCGTTCCGAATTACGATGGGCTCGAACAATCACCCGCCTCGGACAGGCCTTTAAGCCGGTCCGCTAAACTAGAGGAAGTCGCGATAGAGTTGCTACCGCTCGCTTGAGAACCGAATCCCCAACCATGACCTCAGCAAAGCGAGGGGTCCCGTCCTTACCGGGAAACAAGTTAACAATGCGCCCCCGACGCCAACGCAGTGGCGGTAGGTTAGCATCCTTAACTAACACGAGGTCTCCAACAGTGGGGGGATTGGTTTTGTCAGTCCACTTGAGGCGCTGCTGCAAAACATGCAGGTATTCTAATGACCATCTGGCCCAAAAGTTCTGACCCATCTGTTGCAGCATCTGATAGCGCGACAAACGATTGTAGGCTACTTCCCTGAGGGGGTGTTCTGGCAATGCTACAAGTGGTTGACCAATCAAGAAATGGCCTGGAGTCAACGCTTCCAGGTCATTTGGGTCGGAGCTGAGCGGACACAACGGACGGGAATTGAGGATCGCCTCAATTCTACAAAACAACGTCGCGAGCTCCTCATATGTCAAAATAGTTTGACCAATTACTCTATACATATGAGCCTTGGCTTGCTTAACAAGAGCCTCGAAAATTCCACCCCAGTGGGGGCATCCGGGAGGGTCAAATTTCCACGTGATACCCCGACGGGAGAGGGCCGTGCCAATACAAGTATCATTCTCCCGCAAAAACTTAACTACATCTTGCAAGTAACGGTCGGCACCCTTATAATTGGTTCCACAATCCGACCGGATCAGAGACGGACATCCCCTTCGGGATACAAATCTATCCAAAGCCGCAATAAAGGCCTCCGTCGAAAGATCAGCAACTACTTCAAGATGAGCAGCCTTGGTTGACAGACAGACGAAAACGCACAAGTACGCTTTCACAGCCTTCGCATTCCGAAGTCGCGACGTTTTGACCCAAAATGGTCCCGCAAAGTCTGTCCCTACCCTCAAAAAAGCTCTAGCCTCAGTGACCCTGTCAGGGGGCAGGTCACCCATCTGAGGCTGCATCGTGGCTGCCTTGAGTCGATAGCAAGGCAAGCACCGAAACACGATGCTCCGTACAACTCGTCGACTGTTCAATATCCAGAACTCTCGCTGCAAAATGCCCAAGAGTGCATTGCAGCTAGCATGAGAGTTCTTCAAGTGGCGATCCGTCACCAACAACTCCACCAATTGGCCCTTCTTAGGCAGCAATATGGGGTGGCGCGCCGAATAGGGCAAGTTAGCATTGCGCAGACGCCCTCCAACCCGGAGTATTCCCGACTCATCAATGAACGGGTTGAGGTGTGCTGTCGCTTTCCTAAGTTTGGGGCGACCTTTCCGTAAGGTATCCAATACGTCCCCAAAGTGTTCTGCCTGCACCACTCGAGTCCAGTGATGGAGGGCTGCTGTACGCTCTTCAACAGCGAGAACACTACCGTGTGACCGGTCTTCAGGATGGCGACAGTTGTGGATAAATCGTTTGACCCAAGCGGTTACTCCAACTAGTTTGTCGAGAGAGCTATAGCGTTCTAGAAGCCACGCAGTGTCCGGCACTGGAGCTGTCTCGACAACGTGGACCTTCAATCCCGACGATGGGGTCGCAATGACACAACTGGTAGGCCAGTGTGTATCCGATTCCAACAGCCAGCTTGGCCTCCACCACAGGGGGTGGGCCACGAGCTCAGGTGCCTTGCAACCCCTGGACGCCACGTCCGCTGGGTTCAGTTCACCTGGTACGTGTCTCCAAATCAAAGCAGTCTCAGAGTTCTGGATCTGCGAAACACGGTTAGCCACAAAGACCTCCAAGGTATGGACTGACGACTTCAGCCAACACAGCACAATTTGGCTGTCACTCCAGGCGAAGGCGCTCTCCTCAAGGTCCACCGTGTCCTTCAATGTAGAAGCTACGTGGTTCAACAAGCGCACGAGAAGCGCTGCGCCCGACAATTCCAACTTCGGGATCGTCAAACGTGTCCGAAGGGGCGCTACCTTGCTCTTCGCCATTACCAAATTTACATCGACCGCTCCGTCGGAGCTGACCGTTCGCAAATGGACGGCAGCTGCAAACCCTCGTTCGGAGGCGTCGCAAAACCCGTGCAGAGTTGCTCTACATTTCCCTGCAGGTAACAGCTTACGCGGCAGTTCGACCTGATTTATTTCCGGGAGCGTAGCGAAGAAAGCTTCCCAATCGCTCAACAAGTCTCCGGAAAGCGGGTCATCCCAACCCAGTTGGGCTGTCCACAGGCGCTGCATGAAGGCCTTGGCCGTGAATACTACCGGCGCAATCCATCCGTTTGGATCATACGTTCTGGCCACCGTGGACAGTACAAGCCGCATCGTCCAGACCTTCGGGGAATCCAATTCGACCCGGTAGGTAAACACATCTTGGACTGGTCGGTACTGCACGCCAAGGATGGATAACATGTGCGGATTCTCAGCATTTTCAAAAAGGTGCGGATCCTGCTGGTGCTCCTCTGGGAGGCCGGCCAAAAGTGCCGGTGAGTTGGACAACCACTTTCGCAACTCATAGCCACCAGTCTGCAAGAGTGCAATCAATTCATCCCGTAACACCAAGGCGTCTTCAATGCTATTGGCCCCGGTGCACACGTCATCCACAAACAAATCCCTTTCCAAAATGGCCGCCGCTCGAGGGAACCTCAATCGCTCTCGAGTCGCCAATTCCATCAAAGTACGAATAGAAATGTACGGACTACTCTTGAGGCCGTAGGTATTCGTATTCAGTTCGTACACCAACATCGGTTCATCAGGGCTCTCACGCCACAAAATCAGCTGATACCGACGGTCATCAGGGTGTATCACTGTCTGCCGAAACATCATCCGGATGTCGGCTACAAACACGACCTGATGCTTCCTGAAGTTCGTGAGGATGTCAGTTATGTCCTTGTGCAGTTTAGGACCTGCATGCAAACACTGGTTTAGGGACACTCCAGTCGAGGTGGGGGCAGAGCCATCAAAAACCACTCGAATCTTGGAGTCCGGTGACTTCAATACCGCATGGTGGGGGAGAAAATAGTGCTCCACCGTACTCCAATCCCTGCGAGACACCGACATATGTCCCAAATCCTCGTACTCCCTCATGAAATCAACGTACTTCTGCCGAAAGACCGGGTCTCTTCTTATGCGGCGTTCCATCGAAACCAGCCGCTTCTCAGCCAACGCGCGAGAAGCACCAAGGGGTAGTCGATGAGTAAGTAGAGGGAGTCGAGTTATGAACCGACCTGAGCGGAGGCGACCAGTATTATTCTGATAAAACAGTTCACATTCCTCTTGCTCAGGACTTAATCGCGACACAGTGGGCGGCTCTTCAATCTCCCAGAACCGTTGCACGGCTTCCGAGAGCGCAGTTCCAACCAAACAGCTCTCCTCAGCAGGAGGCGTGGAAACTGTGGACACTGGACCCATTACAGTATACCCAAACTTGGTGTCCAAAGCCATAAGGCCACCAGGCTGTAATGTCCGTTTGCTGGTTAACAGTATGCCCCCTAGGACGTCAGCACCCAGCAGCACGTCAACCGGGCTAGGGGTATCAAAGCCAGCATCAGCCAATTTCAAGTGAGCTGTCAAACGCCGAATCTCTGGTGGCAGTTTCACTTGGGAGAGCTTCCCCACTACTTCCTCCAACACCAGTGCTGGAGCTGTAATCCTCGCACGGGAAGTAGGGCTCTGACCAAAAGTGAAAGTGACCTGCCCAACCAGGTTTGACACTATGGTATTGCCTACCCCACGCACACCTTCCGGGTGGTGTTCCAAGTTCAAGCCCAGCCGTTGCACCAACCTCCTGGATACAATGCAGCCCTGTGCGCCCGTGTCCAATAGGGCACGCACACAGACTGATCCTCCGCCAGGACCCCAGACATAAACAGAGGCCGTGGGCAATAACACGGTCTCGAGGGGGGTGGCGGTGGTTGATGCCTGGGCAGCGTATCCCTAACAGGGATACAACGAAGCCTCCTGCTCGGCAGGGGGGTACCGCTCGAACCGGTCGAGCGGATCCCACTCCGGCTGGTAGGCCCGTCGGGCTGGCCGAGCGGTCTGCGGCGTCTGGTACGTCCATATCCGGCCTTGGTACCTCGGAGGCCGCGATTCCAGGCGGGGCCGCTCAACAAGCGGCGGCGACATCCGTGGCGCCGACCTGGGCGGCGATGATCGCCGGCACCCGCCCGTGGGCCCCCCTCGTGGGGGCGCGGGTGCGCGCGCGACAGCCGCATAATTCTGTGAAGGCGGGGGGGGAGGGGTGCCCCTCCCTAAGGAGGGACCCCTCGGAGGACTCCGGCGTCCTTCCCCGCCTTCCCTGGGCACCCAGTACCCCTGGTCTGCCTGGGGCGGACTCCGGACAGGGGGGGAGGACGAACCCTGCGCAGGGGGGGGTTTGACTCCGCTGCGGTTCATGCACAGAATGGCGTGGTGCTTCCCTCCACATGACTTGCACGCCTGGGAGTGGGTGCAGTCCCTTGCAAAGTGAGGGCCCAAACAAGCAAAGCACCACTGCCTATCCTTGGCGATATTGCGTCGACCCTCAACCCTCTGGGCCAGGAACTTCTGACACGCAGGTATCCGATGACCTGGGTTCCGACAGTACAAGCAGAGGTCAGGGTCCATAGTACCCAAATTATATTGTCGGGGGCCCGCCGGTCGTGGTCCCGATTTTCCCCTGTTTCCCCCTTGAGATCCAAATCTCATCTGACCCGGGTAGGAACCAGATGGTCTCGGAGGGGGTGACGCATTGGAGGTGTCGGCCCTTCGACACTCAATCTCCAACAACTCCACCAAGTCGGTGAAGGCCGGTAGGTGCTGAGCACTATCTCCACCGTAGCGGTGTTCAAAACGTGCCCGAACGTCAGCAGGCAACCGGTTCAACAAAAAACTCAATAATATGTAGGACCATTGGTCCACGGGAAAACCCAGTTTTTCTAAACCCTTGGTCGCTGTCAAAACAGGATTCAGCATTTTTACCCGGATGTCTGAAACCTGAGCGATCCTGGGAATGTTCCAAAGTTTGCCCATTAGGGCATCCGCGAGCCGTCGCACATTGTGATATCTGTCCCTCAGCAATGTGCGCGCGGTTTCATAGTTGTCGTCGGTGACCGACAAATGCGCGACCAATTCACGCGGTTCCCCCTCCAAAGACGACAACAACTGAGCCAATTTCAAGGAAGCTGTCAAATCAGTCCGAGCATGGACCAGACTGTCAAACAAATCAATGAAACTAGTCCACTGGTCCAGATTTCCATTGAACGTGGGAAGCTGTATGGCGGGCAACCGAGCTGCCAATCCGGGATTCATATTTGTGACTACAGGCTTTCCGTCACTCTGGACCCCGCTGGCCCGAGCCTGTAGAATCTCCGCAGCCCGTTGTACAATTTGATCCCCAGGTCCAGGCATTGATCAAAGTCCGCTTCAACCCCTCTCAACTCTTCTTGACCCGTGGATGTATCCGTTGAGCCAACTTGTTGAACCGCATTCAGGTAGCCCTCCATGGCACGGTACACCCTTTCCAAGCGCGTCGGCACGTCTGCATGTCTGGCCAACAGTGCCTCAACCCGGTCCGGTCTGTCAACCAATGCCGCTCCAGATGCAAACCATCTGAGCTCCGACCTCAAAACGGACCTAGACGTGCTGGCCATAGTACCCGATTCAATCAACGTGACCACGGGTTTACTTAAACAAAACTCTTAAATTAAATTTAAAAAAAAACCTATGAATTATAGTCACCCTAGTGAATTTCCAATTATAAGATTGCCTTCCAACTTAACCAGCACAAACATAAGGCAATAACAACCAGCCTATTAGCACTTGCAACAATAAGATATTAATTTTAAATTAAGCTAAATCTTACCGAGTACTTTCCGGAGGTAAAATACAAAAATGCAAGTCGATTCAGCTCAAACAAATAGGATCACATTAATTGTGCATCGCACACCAATATACAACAACAACTATTATATTTCTATAATGGTTTGTGCAAATTATAAAATAAATTTATTATTAAAATAGGAATTCAAAATTCAATGATTTGTGTACAATACAGCCTGCCGGCGACACCCAAACACGAAAATATAGTTTCACAAGTTTATTAATTTATCCAATTAACACCCCAAATAGCTTGTATTACGCAGTAATTTGGTAAATTCAATAAATTTTTCATATGGAAAAACGCATGTTAACATAACCTCAAAAACACGTTTCAACTTAAAATTGTCCAAAAAACACGGGTTTTTATCAAATCACATGGAAACAACCACAGCTCTGCTACCAACAATGGTCTTATCAAAGCCTAGCTGCTCTGAACGTCCACGGTTCGTGGATCTTAATTTTCCTACCTAACCTAAATACGAAACTTACAGACTAAGTTTACCTCAAGTCCATCGTTTTTCGCGCTGCTGCCAAACCCCTAAGCTAGCTACCTATCTGGGTACCCATCTAGAAGCTCGCCTAGGACACTATCCTCACTCCAAGGTGTTGAGAACAGCTTCGCCGCACCAAACAAGCGCACCAAGTCGCACTCCCGACAATGTTATGATATTACATACAAAACACAACTCAACTGGTGACAAATCTCGCAGACCAAAACATACGCACTTCGCGTTGCCGCGGTATATAACTATCCAATTCAAAGTTCAATTTTTAACACACGCCACGATTCCAACAATGAATAAGGACAAGTCCGTTTTTCAAGTGACAGTTCATGACAGACAAGAAACGTTTCGCTCCGATCGGGTGCGTTCCGAATTACGATGGGCTCGAACATACACTAATCTGTTTTATCCAACGGACCAAAAGAATCAACCCCACACCTACATTAAACGGTTGTTCCCAATGAACCAAAAGAATCAACCCCACACCTACATTAAACGGTTGTTCTAAATTAACCAAAAGAACCAACCCCACACCTACATTAAACGGTTGTTCCCAATGGACCAAAAGAATCAACTCCACACCTACATTAAACGGTTGTTCCCAATGAACCAAAAGAATCAACCCCACACCTACATTAAACGGTTGTTCTAAATTAACCAAAAGAACCAACCCCACACCTACATTAAACGGTTGTTCCCAATGAACCAAAAGAATCAACCCCACACCTACATTAAACGGTTGTTCCCAATGAACCAAAAGAATCAACCCCACACCTACATTAAACGGTTGTTCCCAATGAACCAAAAGAATCAACCCCACACCTACATTAAACGGTTGTTCCCAATGAACTAAAAGAATCAACTCCACACCTACATTAAACGGTTGTTCCCAATGGACCAAAAGAATCAACTCCACACCTACATTAAACGGTTGTTCTAAATTAACCAAAAGAACCAACCCCACACCTACATTAAACGGTTGTTCCCAATGAACTAAAAGAATCAACTCCACACCTACAATTAAACGGTTGTTCCCAATGGACCAAAAGAATCAACTCCACACCTACATTAAACGGTTGTTCCCAATGGACCAAAAGAATCAACTCCGCATCTACATTAAACGGTTGTTCCCAATGGACCAAAAGAACCAACCCCACACCTACATTAAACGGTTGTTCCCAATGAACCAAAAGAATCAACTCCACACCTACATTAAACGGTTGTTCCCAATGAACCAAAATAATCAATTCCACACCTACATTAAACGGTTGTTCCCGTTGGACCAAAATAATCAACTCCACACCTACATTAAACGGTTGTTCCCAATGAACCAAAAGAATCAACTCCACACCTACATTAAACGGTTGTTCCCAATGAACCAAAAGAATCAACTCCACACCTACATTAAACGGTTGTTCCCAATGAACTAAAAGAATCAATTCCACACCTACATTAAACGGTTGTTCCCGTTGGACCAAAAGAATCAACTCCACATACTAAGCTATTTTTCCAATTAACAAAAACAATCAACTGCACAGCAATGGGCGCTTGTCGCGTGAGGTCCAATAACATTCACTTTTCACTGGTTTTGGCGGGCTTCGTGATATAAATTATAATTTTACCTGTTGAAAAGTGATCTCCTTCGTGAAATTATCGCAAATGTGGATTATTTGGCGATAAATGTGAACACTTTGAAAAAAATCCGAACAAAACGGAACTGGACAACATTGCGGCCTATGCAGTAGCTATCTACTTGATATGATGATTGTTATTTATAATTAATAAACTTAATGAGATTCAAGATTTAAAACTTTGTTTCGGCGCCGATCTTGTAAAGTCGCCTTCGGCAGCTATACCTCTGGACCTTAGTCAACGATAGTCCCCATTGCGTACATCTTACACTAACCTGTTTTTTCAGCATGAACTCCTCCAGCGTGACGAAGCCGACGAAGTTGTCCGGTTTATGGAAGTCGGGTCTCTGGGGCGGCAGCGGGCGCGGCGCGGGCCGGAAGTCGGCGTCGAAGTCCAGCAGGTTGGGGTTGGAGGCGTGGATGTAGCCGAGCGGCGCCGACGCCGACACGCGCCGGTAGCTGCGGGGCGGCTGTGCGGGGACCGCTGTGGGCACGCTCGACGGCTTGGGCTGTCCCGACATGTACAGCATAATAGTACATTACAGACCTAGGGTGGTGAATTCGTAAATGTCCCAGATCGCAGGTTTCTGTGGCCCGAACCGAAGGTGAGGGCCATAAATATGCGATCTGGGGCTTTACGAATTACCGCCCGTGGTTTGTCAAAAGTTTTACGTCTTGCCTTGGCCAAAAAGCGAGATGTTCTCTCCGCGTAGCGCGTAGCGGGCAGAAAATCCCACTTTACGGCCAAGGCTGATGTAATAGTACATTACTACAGAAGCCGGGAAAGAAGATGTTGCGACAACTTCCGTTCCCCGCCGATGTATGTGTATAGTGCTTTTCTCAAACATGCAATGAAATAATTTTTTTTTTTTTTTTTTTTTAAAGAGTTACTTTATTTTACAAACATAACTCATTAGAATACAATCTAGTCTTAAGACTAATAAGCATTTTTAGTTTAACCTAAACTATCAAAGAAAATATTACTAAGAATGTGTTCATTAACACGTTTCTTATTGTCTCTATTAAGGAGAAGTCACATTTTTCTTGTGTTCTTTATAAGTAGCACTCACGCACTAGTTACTCTATCACTACATTAAACTAGCTCAAAGGGTTTTGTCCTTTTCAGCCTTCTCTGTAAGTCCGTGTTGTCGAGGAGCTGGATGGCCTCGACATTCACATGATGGTGAAGCCTGTGTTCGTGGACTTCGGCGTATTTCTTTATAACACTAGCAACGAGGTCCACTTTTAGGTCCCGATGGAGGTCGTCATTTCGGATGTACCACGGAGCGTTTACAATCGCTCTGAGAACTTTGTTTTGGAAACGTTGGATTAACTGAACATTACTGTGTTTGGTACAGCCCCAAAGCTGTATGCCATAAGTCCACACTGGCTTGAGGACTTGCTTGTATAACAGCAGTTTATTGTGTACTGACAGCGAAGAGTCTCTTCCTAGCAGCCAGTACATCTTTCTGTAGCGGATTTCCAATTCATCGCGCTTCTTTTTGACGTGCACCTTCCAGCGTAGTTTTGCATCAAGTGTCATTCCCAGATATTTCGCTGTGTTTTCATAGGGTATTGTTTGATTATTTATATAAATCGGGTTATAATTTGTTTTTTTGTTGGTGAAATCAATATGAATCGACTTAGATTCATTCAACTTTATTCGCCATCTCTTTGTCCAATCGTAGATATTATTGACAGCGCTTTGGACCTTTTCCACTGCTTCTTGGTGAGTATGACCTGTCGCAAGAATGGCTGTGTCATCTGCAAAGGTTGCAATGGTATTGTTTTCTAACTCTGGAATATCTCTGGTGTATAATAGGTACAGGACCGGGCCTAATACACTTCCTTGCGGTACTCCAGCTTTTATTTCTTTCAGTTCTGAATAGCAGTCCTCATGTCTTACTCGAAATGTTCTATTTGAGATATATGATTCCAGTAAATCCGTAAACTGTTTTGGGAGACTATTTCTTAGTTTGAATATGAGACCCTGATGCCACACTTTGTCGAAAGCCTGTGCTACGTCCAGGAAAACTGTTGAGCAGACTTTGTTTTCTTCTAATGATTTTTCGATTATGTTCGTAATTCTATGTACTTGGTCAATGGTAGAATGTTTCTCTCGGAAGCCGAACTGGTAGTCGGGAATAAGATTTTTTTCCTCTATAATCGGCTTGATTCTTTTCAAGAATATTTTTTCTAATAGCTTTGCCATAATTGGCAACAATGATATCGGCCTGTACGACGTTTCTTCGTGAGGCGGCTTCCCGGGCTTAGATATCATGATAACTTCGGCACACTTCCATATATCAGGAATATATTTTAATCGAAATGACGCGTTAATAAGCGTAGTTAGTTTTACAATAGCCTTACGAGGGAGATGTTGCAAAATTTCCCCAGTAACAAGATCATGCCCAGGGCTTTTCTTCCGTTTTAGATGTTTGATTTCACTTATGACTTCTCTTGGTGTAGTAAGTCTTATTTCTAGCTCATTTTGAGATATTTCACTCGATAAGTGATCATTAGTTTCTGCATCATTAGGTTGAAAAATCTTTTCAAGGTGTTGTGCAAATCTGGCTGCTTTCTGTTCATTATTCGTAGCCCAACGACCGTTTTCTTCTCTTATCGGTGGTACCTGCATGATGGGTCTCTTCAAATTTTGTGTTGCTTTCCATAAGGAGTAATCAGTTGATCGGTCGGATGTTAGTTGACTTAGACGGTTACTCATTGGTTCATCATGGAATGCTTTTATTTTCCTATTAAGCGTTTTTGCTAGGTTATTTAGTAATGTTTTATCTGGGGGAAATCTGTGCCGTTGCCATTTTTGTCTTTGTTTTCTCTTTTCAATTATGAGTTTTCGAATTTCTTGGGGATATTTCTCACCTCTGGTTGTATACTTCAATTCAGGAGTGTTTTTCCATGCGCATTGTTGAATATTTCTAATAAATAACGTTACATCTAGATCCAGCTGTTCCTTATCTTTTAAAGGCACTTGGAGGTTTGTTACAGAATCCAGTTCGGATTGGAAACTATCCCAGTCTGTGTTCTTATTGGCTAAAGTTGGAAGGCTCTCTTTGAACATGATGACATCATTTAATGTTAATATTATAGGTGAATGATCCGAGTTCATATCGTATCCTTCATCAATGTGCAAAAAATTTCGAGGTACGTTTTTGGATATAAAAAAATCTATTAAATCTGGAATTTTCTGAGTATCTGTAGGCCAGTAGGTTGGCTTCCCTGTTGAGATAATGTCACACTTCATTTCTCTACTAGCGCATAGTAACTCCCTGCCTTTGGTAGTTGTTAGTCTTGATCCCCAGTGAGTATTTTTGGCATTGAAGTCTCCTCCTAAAATGAACCTATTACCAAGTTTCTCTAGTAGGTCTTTGTACTGGTTTGTTTTAAGCGAATATTTTGGTGGACAGTATATAGCTGATATTATAACTGGATAGCGTTTGGTTTTGACAGAAATAGCCACAAGTTGTTTATCTTGCTCTTCTATTTTTATTTCTTCATGGTGGTGGATATTCTCTTTTATGATAACTGCACTGCCTCCTCTAGGAGAGTTATTTGGATGCAGCGCGTGATAGATTCTGTATCCTTTTAATTTGATATGCGATTCGGAAGTGAAGTGTGATTCCGATATCAGACAAATATCAATATTTTCTGTGACCAGGACTACTTGTAGTTCATTTCCGTGACGTAGGAGTCCATTTGCATTCCATGCCATAATTTTTAGTGACTTAGGCATTGTGCTTTGGCTGAACTGTGTTCTGTTCTAATTTCTTCAGTCTCGCATCAAATGAGGACATAAAGTTAAGAATTTTGTTGATCTTTTCATCTAAATTTGTAGGAGGTTTTGGTTGCGCTTGCGGCTGATGATGCATTTTTGTCATCTGTGCAAAGGAGACATTTTCGTTGACATTTTGATGGACTTTAGCACTAACCTTTTTAGTATTTTCAGTTGAACGTTGCACAGCGAGACCCTGTGCCGGAGCACGTTGCACAGCAGGCTCAGTCTTTTTGTTAAGTTTTTTATTTTTTATGCTTTGTAGTTCTTTGGCTACAATACATCCCCTGTAATTAGCAGGGTGTGGGTCGCCACAGTGAACACACTTAGGCCTAGCCTCTGGCGGCTTTTGGCACTCTCTCGTAAGGTGCTTGCCTGTACATTTCACACATCTGGGCTCCTTGGAGCAATATTTTTGGGTGTGGCCGTAGGCTTGACACCGTTTACATTGTGGAATCAGTCGTGATACTTTTATTGGTTGTATTTCCACCTTGCATCCCAGTATGGATTTAATGTTATAGATATTATTTATATTTTCAGTGTTATCGAAAGAGAGCATAAACATATTTAGAGGCTCCTTGGTTCTCCAGCTGAGTTTATTGACGGCCTCTACTGTTTTGAGGCCTTGATCTGTCAGATCCTGTACAATTCTATATGGCTCACAAGTGGATGGAAGATTCTTCGCCATAACTCTAATGGGGCGGTCTTGCTTATTTTCATATGAGTGTGACCGGCAGTTGTTTTGATGTAACAGCTTTGTTATGACTCTATAGGAGTCTTCATTCTTAGCGTTTATTTTAACGGTATCTCCTTTCATCATCTTGATGATGAATGAATCTTTTGGTACATTCGCTGTTAGTAGATCATAGAACTTTTGGTATTCTTTTACGTCTTCTACCTCTATAGGTGGAGGTGGAGGATTTTTTTTAATTTTTGATTTTTCAACCTTTTTGTCATTAGAGGATTGTCCTTGTTGTTGACATGGGGAGAGTGACGCGTTTAACTTCCTTTTTTTATTTACTTGGCGGACCCATTCTGTTTCTTTAGCAAGCTCCTCTTCGTCCGTCTCGTACTGAACACTCTCGAGGGGCTTTTCGCTACTGTCTTTTTTATCAACAGTTTCTGACTGCTCTTGATGAGCCTTTAGTTGTTCTTGGAGCTGCTCAATTTGGCTCTGAAGCTGTTCAACGAGGCTCTGCAATTTTTTGCGTTCAGCCTGTTCGGTATTAAAGTGATTGAACAATAAATGTTCAGTTTCTGTTATCAGTGTTATAGTGCCGGTAGGTGCAGCCATATTTTTTTTTTGTTATTTAACTTCGCCTTAACGAATGTTTACACAAATTCATTTCGTAATTCACTATATGCTGATATAACTAGGTCATCGCGGCCGCGGCGCGGCGCGGCGAGTCGCGCGTGTCAGGCGCTGCGTCAGCGCTTTACTCGAGCACGAACTATAGGTACGAGAGCAACGCGACCTTTCTCAGCGGAAGTCCGATGATCACTGAATGAAATAAATAAATAAAATAATATTTTATAAATGGCGGAATGCCAAGATGCTGTGTCGCAAATATATCAAATGGAAATTTAAAAAAAGTGAGTTGCCGGCCTAGGCCTGAAACGTTTGTATGAAATTTCATTATAGACCAATTGTCTAGCCGCGTCTGAAACGTGATACTTCCTAGGCTAATAAGAAGAACATAATATCAATATTTCATTGCATCATCATCATCACTTCAGCCGAAAGACGTCCACTGCTGGACATAGGCCTCCCCCAAGGCTCGCCACTCAGACCAGTCCTGTGCTACTTGCTTCCACCGATGTCCCGCGACCTTCACGAGGTCGTCGCATGTTTCATTGCATGTTTGAAAGAAATATTTTTCTGACGTGTAAAAGTGTCCCTATGTGGCCAATTTGCTGACTAAATGATTGAATTGAATTAGAATTTGTTAACTGACCTTGGCCGGCTTGGGCTCGTCTCTGTGCTTGGCGCGGCTGAAGAAGCGCAGGTACTTCCGGTCCAGGCTGGCCGCCGCGCCGCCCCCCGCCTCCGTCGCCTCGCCCCCGGACCCCCGGGCGTGGGTGACTGACCTTGGCCGGCTTGGGCTCGTCTCTGTGCTTGGCGCGGCTGAAGAAGCGCAGGTACTTCCGGTCCAGGCTGGCCGCCGCGCCGCCCCCCGCCTCCGTCGCCTCGCCCCCGGACCCCCGGGCGTGGGTGACTGACCTTGGCCGGCTTGGGCTCGTCTCTGTGCTTGGCGCGGCTGAAGAAGCGCAGGTACTTCCGGTCCAGGCTGGCCGCCGCGCCGCCCCCCGCCTCCGTCGCCTCGCCCCCGGACCCCCGGGCGTGGGTGACTGACCTTGGCCGGCTTGGGCTCGTCTCTGTGCTTGGCGCGGCTGAAGAAGCGCAGGTACTTCCGGTCCAGGCTGGCCGCCGCGCCGCCCCCCGCCTCCGTCGCCTCGCCCCCGGACCCCCGGGCGTGGGTGACTGACCTTGG
This sequence comes from Aethes cnicana, assembly GCA_963971205.1. NCBI lineage: Eukaryota > Metazoa > Arthropoda > Insecta > Lepidoptera > Tortricidae > Aethes > Aethes cnicana. The sequence continues at coordinate 14,745 of CAXARK010000724.1, forward strand.
CCGGCTTGGGCTCGTCTCTGTGCTTGGCGCGGCTGAAGAAGCGCAGGTACTTCCGGTCCAGGCTGGCCGCCGCGCCGCCCCCCGCCTCCGTCGCCTCGCCCCCGGACCCCCGGGCGTGGGTGACTGACCTTGGCCGGCTTGGGCTCGTCTCTGTGCTTGGCGCGGCTGAAGAAGCGCAGGTACTTCCGGTCCAGGCTGGCCGCCGCGCCGCCCACCGCCTCCGTCGACTCGCTCCTGGCCACCGAACGAGAACAACTTAAGTACATAACCCTCTTTTCCTGGAACACACGGCGGTCTATTAAAAACATGATCTCGAACACAACTCGAATGCAGCACACTGAAGTACCAATGGTTGCGTGCGAGGACGTCTGTACTCTTGTAAATGTGTGTGTAGGACTGCGCCGGCCAACTATTCACTCCCAATCTCCAGGTGGAGTCGAGGCGGGTTGCACGAGTGAGTTGCGCGCCGGCTAGATTGAGGCGGGCGATTCCGTGGCCATTCTGTATGTAGTAATATGAAATGTTCTGTGCGTGGAAGCAGCACCGACCAGTCGGCGCCCACGGCCCACCTGTGCATGCGGTGCGTGAGTTTCTTGAGCGAGTTGAACTTGGACTTGTCCTTGTCCTTGTCCTTGTGCTTGTGCTTGTCGCGGGCGCGCGGCCGCTCGTCGTCCGACTCCGTGGAGTACTCCGTCTCCGAGTACTGCTTCGGTAGCTCGCCGGGGGGCTGCAACCAATATACACTTATATTAGGGCGTATATAATATAAGTAATTAAATAACCTGGCAAAAGAACTTGAATTTGATATTTTTAATAGTAAGATTCCTAGTATAAGGCAAAATTTAGTGGAGAGGTGTTTTAGCATGTGAGCGTGCTCTGTCTGCAAACAGGTGTAGGTAATATTAACTGAGTTAGGTACTCTTTTTCAAAAATGTATACTCTTATTCTTATTTATGTTAATATACTTTGTAGTACTTATACATCTAAATGTTTGAAATGTAGCACGAGACTGAGTCTGAATACCTTAGATACATGCAAGTAGTTACTGCGTTGTTGCTTACCACTAAGTTTTATTTTATGTTATTCCGCATCTACTTGTGACTTCCTGTAACTGGCTTTTTGGTTCTACTCATTCTGTACTCATCGTATTAATATATCTGTTGGTACTCTTCAACAAATAAATTAAATAAATAAATATGACCGCTGAGCTGGCATTACATACAGAAACGTCATTTCATCCCATAGTAAAATATTTAACAATTACGTTAACTTTAACGGACGGTTTGAACTCATCCTTAGTCCTTACTATACTAATATCATAAACGAACTAAAGCTTAATGTGGTGTGTAGTGTTCATTCTAGCTGGTGTGATGATAGACCTCACGAAATCAAAAAGATTGACATGTCAATGGGCAGACGTGGTGGTGATTTTCGAGGTGTTCGGACTCACCCTTGGCGCGTGTTCGGCCATGGTAGCGCGCTGGATGAGCGCGAGCCACGCCGTGGCGGCGTCGGCCGACTCGCAGGCGAAGTAGAACGCCGTGCCCGTGTGGTACACCTTGAAGGCGTGCGGACTCACCCTTGGCGCGTGTTCGGCCATGGTAGCCCGCTGGATGAGCGCGAGCCACGCCGTGGCGGCGTCGGCCGACTCGCAGGCGAAGTAGAACGCCGTGCCCGTGTGGTACACCTTGAAGGCGTGCGGACTCACCCTTGGCGCGTGTTCGGCCATGGTAGCCCGCTGGATGAGCGCGAGCCACGCCGTGGCGGCGTCGGCCGACTCGCAGGCGAAGTAGAACGCCGTGCCCGTGTGGTACACCTTGAAGGCGTGCGGACTCACCCTTGGCGCGTGTTCGGCCATGGTAGCCCGCTGGATGAGCGCGAGCCACGCCGTGGCGGCGTCGGCCGACTCGCAGGCGAAGTAGAACGCCGTGCCCGTGTGGTACACCTTGAAGGCGTGCGGACTCACCCTTGGCGCGTGTTCGGCCATGGTAGCCCGCTGGATGAGCGCGAGCCACGCCGTGGCGGCGTCGGCCGACTCGCAGGCGAAGTAGAACGCCGTGCCCGTGTGGTACACCTTGAAGGCGTGCGGACTCACCCTTGGCGCGTGTTCGGCCATGGTAGCCCGCTGGATGAGCGCGAGCCACGCCGTGGCGGCGTCGGCCGACTCGCAGGCGAAGTAGAACGCCGTGCCCGTGTGGTACACCTTGAAGGCGTGCGGACTCACCCTTGGCGCGTGTTCGGCCATGGTAGCCCGCTGGATGAGCGCGAGCCACGCCGTGGCGGCGTCGGCCGACTCGCAGGCGAAGTAGAACGCCGTGCCCGTGTGGTACACCTTGAAGGCGTGCGGACTCACCCTTGGCGCGTGTTCGGCCATGGTAGCCCGCTGGATGAGCGCGAGCCACGCCGTGGCGGCGTCGGCCGACTCGCAGGCGAAGTAGAACGCCGTGCCCGTGTGGTACACCTTGAAGGCGTGCGGACTCACCCTTGGCGCGTGTTCGGCCATGGTAGCCCGCTGGATGAGCGCGAGCCACGCCGTGGCGGCGTCGGCCGACTCGCAGGCGAAGTAGAACGCCGTGCCCGTGTGGTACACCTTGAAGGCGTGCGGACTCACCCTTGGCGCGTGTTCGGCCATGGTAGCCCGCTGGATGAGCGCGAGCCACGCCGTGGCGGCGTCGGCCGACTCGCAGGCGAAGTAGAACGCCGTGCCCGTGTGGTACACCTTGAAGGCGTGCGGACTCACCCTTGGCGCGTGTTCGGCCATGGTAGCCCGCTGGATGAGCGCGAGCCACGCCGTGGCGGCGTCGGCCGACTCGCAGGCGAAGTAGAACGCCGTGCCCGTGTGGTACACCTTGAAGGCGTGCGGACTCACCCTTGGCGCGTGTTCGGCCATGGTAGCCCGCTGGATGAGCGCGAGCCACGCCGTGGCGGCGTCGGCCGACTCGCAGGCGAAGTAGAACGCCGTGCCCGTGTGGTACACCTTGAAGGCGTGCGGACTCACCCTCGGCGCGTGTTCGGCCATGGTAGCGCGCTGGATGAGCGCGAGCCACGCCGTGGCGGCGTCGGCCGACTCGCAGGCGAAGTAGAACGCCGTGCCCGTGTGGTACACCTTGAAGGCGTGCGGCCGCGACCTTCACCTCGCCCGCCGCCGCCGCCGTGAAGCCCGCCAGCTGGATCATGCAGTCTGCGCGGGAGCACTGAAATAACATTCAAACGGCTTACAATCGGTTACTTTATATCATGTTCTAATATTTAGGTACCTATTCCAAGGACTGAGCGACTTTAGCTACATGGTACGATCTCGTGTCCGCTTGCATGGGCACTAGTAAAGCAGCATCGTTGCGTAGAAATCGCGTTTTAGAGAGTGGTGTCGGCGAGCAGCTGGTAGCGGTTGCTGCGCGTGGCGTGCACGCACCCGCTGCCACACCGCGCCACGCGGCGGCACTCACGTCGGCACTCCGATAGGCGTAGAGAGTGGTGTCGGCGAGCAGCAGGTAGCGGCGCGCCCAGCGCGGTTGCTGCGCGTGGCGTGCACGCACCCGCTGCCACACCGCGCCACGCGGCGGCACTCACGTCGGCACTCCGATAGGCGTAGAGAGTGGTGTCGGCGAGCAGCAGGTAGCGCGCGCCCAGCGGCGGTT
>CAXARK010000725.1:0-28091 GCA_963971205.1 Aethes cnicana
ATACGAAACTTTCAAATTCTTCTATCTTATATCGGTCCCACATCAAAACTCTCTAGGCATAATATCTTCCAATTAATTCCCCCTATATATTAATAGCATTTTGAAGCGTATTGGTTGAGATCCCGCGGCTTTTCGCCCAAAAAACCGAATTTTTCTTAATTTCTTGTATGAAAAAATCACATTTTTGCCTTTAATTCTCATATCTCTAGGTCGATTTCGCTTAAATATCCTTTGTTCAGTGTAGGCAGGTGCCCCGGGCGACGCTGCATCCCTGGAAACCTGAAATTAAAACAGAATTTTAGTAAAATTAACATTATCGTTCTCAGCTAAAGTCTACCTAACCCCTCCGACAAATACGAAACTTTCAAATTTCTTCTATCTTATATCGGTCCCACATCAAAACTCTCTAGGCATAATATCTTCCAATTAATTCCCCCTATATATTAATAGCATTTTGAAGCGTATTGGTTGAGATCCCGCGGCTTTTCGCCCAAAAAACCGAATTTTTCTTAATTTCTTGTATGAAAAAATCACATTTTTGCCTTTAATTCTCATATCTCTAGGTCGATTTCGCTTAAATATCCTTTGTTCAGTGTAGGCAGGTGCCCCGGGCGACGCTGCATCCCTGGAAACCTGAAATTAAAACAGAATTTTAGTAAAATTAACATTATCGTTCTCAGCTAAAGTCTACCTAACCCCTCCGACAAATACGAAACTTTCAAATTTCTTCTATCTTATATCGGTCCCACATCAAAACTCTCTAGGCATAATATCTTCCAATTAATTCCCCCTATATATTAATAGCATTTTGAAGCGTATTGGTTGAGATCCCGCGGCTTTTCGCCCAAAAAACCGAATTTTTCTTAATTTCTTGTATGAAAAAATCACATTTTTGCCTTTAATTCTCATATCTCTAGGTCGATTTCGCTTAAATATCCTTTGTTCAGTGTAGGCAGGTGCCCCGGGCGACGCTGCATCCCTGGAAACCTGAAATTAAAACAGAATTTTAGTAAAATTAACATTATCGTTCTCAGCTAAAGTCTACCTAACCCCTCCGACAAATACGAAACTTTCAAATTTCTTCTATCTTATATCGGTCCCACATCAAAACTCTCTAGGCATAATATCTTCCAATTAATTCCCCCTATATATTAATAGCATTTTGAAGCGTATTGGTTGAGATCCCGCGGCTTTTCGCCCAAAAAACCGAATTTTTCTTAATTTCTTGTATGAAAAAATCACATTTTTGCCTTTAATTCTCATATCTCTAGGTCGATTTCGCTTAAATATCCTTTGTTCAGTGTAGGCAGGTGCCCCGGGCGACGCTGCATCCCTGGAAACCTGAAATTAAAACAGAATTTTAGTAAAATTAACATTATCGTTCTCAGCTAAAGTCTACCTAACCCCTCCGACAAATACGAAACTTTCAAATTTCTTCTATCTTATATCGGTCCCACATCAAAACTCTCTAGGCATAATATCTTCCAATTAATTCCCCCTATATATTAATAGCATTTTGAAGCGTATTGGTTGAGATCCCGCGGCTTTTCGCCCAAAAAACCGAATTTTTCTTAATTTCTTGTATGAAAAAATCACATTTTTGCCTTTAATTCTCATATCTCTAGGTCGATTTCGCTTAAATATCCTTTGTTCAGTGTAGGCAGGTGCCCCGGGCGACGCTGCATCCCTGGAAACCTGAAATTAAAACAGAATTTTAGTAAAATTAACATTATCGTTCTCAGCTAAAGTCTACCTAACCCCTCCGACAAATACGAAACTTTCAAATTTCTTCTATCTTATATCGGTCCCACATCAAAACTCTCTAGGCATAATATCTTCCAATTAATTCCCCCTATATATTAATAGCATTTTGAAGCGTATTGGTTGAGATCCCGCGGCTTTTCGCCCAAAAAACCGAATTTTTCTTAATTTCTTGTATGAAAAAATCACATTTTTGCCTTTAATTCTCATATCTCTAGGTCGATTTCGCTTAAATATCCTTTGTTCAGTGTAGGCAGGTGCCCCGGGCGACGCTGCATCCCTGGAAACCTGAAATTAAAACAGAATTTTAGTAAAATTAACATTATCGTTCTCAGCTAAAGTCTACCTAACCCCTCCGACAAATACGAAACTTTCAAATTTCTTCTATCTTATATCGGTCCCACATCAAAACTCTCTAGGCATAATATCTTCCAATTAATTCCCCCTATATATTAATAGCATTTTGAAGCGTATTGGTTGAGATCCCGCGGCTTTTCGCCCAAAAAACCGAATTTTTCTTAATTTCTTGTATGAAAAAATCACATTTTTGCCTTTAATTCTCATATCTCTAGGTCGATTTCGCTTAAATATCCTTTGTTCAGTGTAGGCAGGTGCCCCGGGCGACGCTGCATCCCTGGAAACCTGAAATTAAAACAGAATTTTAGTAAAATTAACATTATCGTTCTCAGCTAAAGTCTACCTAACCCCTCCGACAAATACGAAACTTTCAAATTTCTTCTATCTTATATCGGTCCCACATCAAAACTCTCTAGGCATAATATCTTCCAATTAATTCCCCCTATATATTAATAGCATTTTGAAGCGTATTGGTTGAGATCCCGCGGCTTTTCGCCCAAAAAACCGAATTTTTCTTAATTTCTTGTATGAAAAAATCACATTTTTGCCTTTAATTCTCATATCTCTAGGTCGATTTCGCTTAAATATCCTTTGTTCAGTGTAGGCAGGTGCCCCGGGCGACGCTGCATCCCTGGAAACCTGAAATTAAAACAGAATTTTAGTAAAATTAACATTATCGTTCTCAGCTAAAGTCTACCTAACCCCTCCGACAAATACGAAACTTTCAAATTTCTTCTATCTTATATCGGTCCCACATCAAAACTCTCTAGGCATAATATCTTCCAATTAATTCCCCCTATATATTAATAGCATTTTGAAGCGTATTGGTTGAGATCCCGCGGCTTTTCGCCCAAAAAACCGAATTTTTCTTAATTTCTTGTATGAAAAAATCACATTTTTGCCTTTAATTCTCATATCTCTAGGTCGATTTCGCTTAAATATCCTTTGTTCAGTGTAGGCAGGTGCCCCGGGCGACGCTGCATCCCTGGAAACCTGAAATTAAAACAGAATTTTAGTAAAATTAACATTATCGTTCTCAGCTAAAGTCTACCTAACCCCTCCGACAAATACGAAACTTTCAAATTTCTTCTATCTTATATCGGTCCCACATCAAAACTCTCTAGGCATAATATCTTCCAATTAATTCCCCCTATATATTAATAGCATTTTGAAGCGTATTGGTTGAGATCCCGCGGCTTTTCGCCCAAAAAACCGAATTTTTCTTAATTTCTTGTATGAAAAAATCACATTTTTGCCTTTAATTCTCATATCTCTAGGTCGATTTCGCTTAAATATCCTTTGTTCAGTGTAGGCAGGTGCCCCGGGCGACGCTGCATCCCTGGAAACCTGAAATTAAAACAGAATTTTAGTAAAATTAACATTATCGTTCTCAGCTAAAGTCTACCTAACCCCTCCGACAAATACGAAACTTTCAAATTTCTTCTATCTTATATCGGTCCCACATCAAAACTCTCTAGGCATAATATCTTCCAATTAATTCCCCCTATATATTAATAGCATTTTGAAGCGTATTGGTTGAGATCCCGCGGCTTTTCGCCCAAAAAACCGAATTTTTCTTAATTTCTTGTATGAAAAAATCACATTTTTGCCTTTAATTCTCATATCTCTAGGTCGATTTCGCTTAAATATCCTTTGTTCAGTGTAGGCAGGTGCCCCGGGCGACGCTGCATCCCTGGAAACCTGAAATTAAAACAGAATTTTAGTAAAATTAACATTATCGTTCTCAGCTAAAGTCTACCTAACCCCTCCGACAAATACGAAACTTTCAAATTTCTTCTATCTTATATCGGTCCCACATCAAAACTCTCTAGGCATAATATCTTCCAATTAATTCCCCCTATATATTAATAGCATTTTGAAGCGTATTGGTTGAGATCCCGCGGCTTTTCGCCCAAAAAACCGAATTTTTCTTAATTTCTTGTATGAAAAAATCACATTTTTGCCTTTAATTCTCATATCTCTAGGTCGATTTCGCTTAAATATCCTTTGTTCAGTGTAGGCAGGTGCCCCGGGCGACGCTGCATCCCTGGAAACCTGAAATTAAAACAGAATTTTAGTAAAATTAACATTATCGTTCTCAGCTAAAGTCTACCTAACCCCTCCGACAAATACGAAACTTTCAAATTTCTTCTATCTTATATCGGTCCCACATCAAAACTCTCTAGGCATAATATCTTCCAATTAATTCCCCCTATATATTAATAGCATTTTGAAGCGTATTGGTTGAGATCCCGCGGCTTTTCGCCCAAAAAACCGAATTTTTCTTAATTTCTTGTATGAAAAAATCACATTTTTGCCTTTAATTCTCATATCTCTAGGTCGATTTCGCTTAAATATCCTTTGTTCAGTGTAGGCAGGTGCCCCGGGCGACGCTGCATCCCTGGAAACCTGAAATTAAAACAGAATTTTAGTAAAATTAACATTATCGTTCTCAGCTAAAGTCTACCTAACCCCTCCGACAAATACGAAACTTTCAAATTTCTTCTATCTTATATCGGTCCCACATCAAAACTCTCTAGGCATAATATCTTCCAATTAATTCCCCCTATATATTAATAGCATTTTGAAGCGTATTGGTTGAGATCCCGCGGCTTTTCGCCCAAAAAACCGAATTTTTCTTAATTTCTTGTATGAAAAAATCACATTTTTGCCTTTAATTCTCATATCTCTAGGTCGATTTCGCTTAAATATCCTTTGTTCAGTGTAGGCAGGTGCCCCGGGCGACGCTGCATCCCTGGAAACCTGAAATTAAAACAGAATTTTAGTAAAATTAACATTATCGTTCTCAGCTAAAGTCTACCTAACCCCTCCGACAAATACGAAACTTTCAAATTTCTTCTATCTTATATCGGTCCCACATCAAAACTCTCTAGGCATAATATCTTCCAATTAATTCCCCCTATATATTAATAGCATTTTGAAGCGTATTGGTTGAGATCCCGCGGCTTTTCGCCCAAAAAACCGAATTTTTCTTAATTTCTTGTATGAAAAAATCACATTTTTGCCTTTAATTCTCATATCTCTAGGTCGATTTCGCTTAAATATCCTTTGTTCAGTGTAGGCAGGTGCCCCGGGCGACGCTGCATCCCTGGAAACCTGAAATTAAAACAGAATTTTAGTAAAATTAACATTATCGTTCTCAGCTAAAGTCTACCTAACCCCTCCGACAAATACGAAACTTTCAAATTTCTTCTATCTTATATCGGTCCCACATCAAAACTCTCTAGGCATAATATCTTCCAATTAATTCCCCCTATATATTAATAGCATTTTGAAGCGTATTGGTTGAGATCCCGCGGCTTTTCGCCCAAAAAACCGAATTTTTCTTAATTTCTTGTATGAAAAAATCACATTTTTGCCTTTAATTCTCATATCTCTAGGTCGATTTCGCTTAAATATCCTTTGTTCAGTGTAGGCAGGTGCCCCGGGCGACGCTGCATCCCTGGAAACCTGAAATTAAAACAGAATTTTAGTAAAATTAACATTATCGTTCTCAGCTAAAGTCTACCTAACCCCTCCGACAAATACGAAACTTTCAAATTTCTTCTATCTTATATCGGTCCCACATCAAAACTCTCTAGGCATAATATCTTCCAATTAATTCCCCCTATATATTAATAGCATTTTGAAGCGTATTGGTTGAGATCCCGCGGCTTTTCGCCCAAAAAACCGAATTTTTCTTAATTTCTTGTATGAAAAAATCACATTTTTGCCTTTAATTCTCATATCTCTAGGTCGATTTCGCTTAAATATCCTTTGTTCAGTGTAGGCAGGTGCCCCGGGCGACGCTGCATCCCTGGAAACCTGAAATTAAAACAGAATTTTAGTAAAATTAACATTATCGTTCTCAGCTAAAGTCTACCTAACCCCTCCGACAAATACGAAACTTTCAAATTTCTTCTATCTTATATCGGTCCCACATCAAAACTCTCTAGGCATAATATCTTCCAATTAATTCCCCCTATATATTAATAGCATTTTGAAGCGTATTGGTTGAGATCCCGCGGCTTTTCGCCCAAAAAACCGAATTTTTCTTAATTTCTTGTATGAAAAAATCACATTTTTGCCTTTAATTCTCATATCTCTAGGTCGATTTCGCTTAAATATCCTTTGTTCAGTGTAGGCAGGTGCCCCGGGCGACGCTGCATCCCTGGAAACCTGAAATTAAAACAGAATTTTAGTAAAATTAACATTATCGTTCTCAGCTAAAGTCTACCTAACCCCTCCGACAAATACGAAACTTTCAAATTTCTTCTATCTTATATCGGTCCCACATCAAAACTCTCTAGGCATAATATCTTCCAATTAATTCCCCCTATATATTAATAGCATTTTGAAGCGTATTGGTTGAGATCCCGCGGCTTTTCGCCCAAAAAACCGAATTTTTCTTAATTTCTTGTATGAAAAAATCACATTTTTGCCTTTAATTCTCATATCTCTAGGTCGATTTCGCTTAAATATCCTTTGTTCAGTGTAGGCAGGTGCCCCGGGCGACGCTGCATCCCTGGAAACCTGAAATTAAAACAGAATTTTAGTAAAATTAACATTATCGTTCTCAGCTAAAGTCTACCTAACCCCTCCGACAAATACGAAACTTTCAAATTTCTTCTATCTTATATCGGTCCCACATCAAAACTCTCTAGGCATAATATCTTCCAATTAATTCCCCCTATATATTAATAGCATTTTGAAGCGTATTGGTTGAGATCCCGCGGCTTTTCGCCCAAAAAACCGAATTTTTCTTAATTTCTTGTATGAAAAAATCACATTTTTGCCTTTAATTCTCATATCTCTAGGTCGATTTCGCTTAAATATCCTTTGTTCAGTGTAGGCAGGTGCCCCGGGCGACGCTGCATCCCTGGAAACCTGAAATTAAAACAGAATTTTAGTAAAATTAACATTATCGTTCTCAGCTAAAGTCTACCTAACCCCTCCGACAAATACGAAACTTTCAAATTTCTTCTATCTTATATCGGTCCCACATCAAAACTCTCTAGGCATAATATCTTCCAATTAATTCCCCCTATATATTAATAGCATTTTGAAGCGTATTGGTTGAGATCCCGCGGCTTTTCGCCCAAAAAACCGAATTTTTCTTAATTTCTTGTATGAAAAAATCACATTTTTGCCTTTAATTCTCATATCTCTAGGTCGATTTCGCTTAAATATCCTTTGTTCAGTGTAGGCAGGTGCCCCGGGCGACGCTGCATCCCTGGAAACCTGAAATTAAAACAGAATTTTAGTAAAATTAACATTATCGTTCTCAGCTAAAGTCTACCTAACCCCTCCGACAAATACGAAACTTTCAAATTTCTTCTATCTTATATCGGTCCCACATCAAAACTCTCTAGGCATAATATCTTCCAATTAATTCCCCCTATATATTAATAGCATTTTGAAGCGTATTGGTTGAGATCCCGCGGCTTTTCGCCCAAAAAACCGAATTTTTCTTAATTTCTTGTATGAAAAAATCACATTTTTGCCTTTAATTCTCATATCTCTAGGTCGATTTCGCTTAAATATCCTTTGTTCAGTGTAGGCAGGTGCCCCGGGCGACGCTGCATCCCTGGAAACCTGAAATTAAAACAGAATTTTAGTAAAATTAACATTATCGTTCTCAGCTAAAGTCTACCTAACCCCTCCGACAAATACGAAACTTTCAAATTTCTTCTATCTTATATCGGTCCCACATCAAAACTCTCTAGGCATAATATCTTCCAATTAATTCCCCCTATATATTAATAGCATTTTGAAGCGTATTGGTTGAGATCCCGCGGCTTTTCGCCCAAAAAACCGAATTTTTCTTAATTTCTTGTATGAAAAAATCACATTTTTGCCTTTAATTCTCATATCTCTAGGTCGATTTCGCTTAAATATCCTTTGTTCAGTGTAGGCAGGTGCCCCGGGCGACGCTGCATCCCTGGAAACCTGAAATTAAAACAGAATTTTAGTAAAATTAACATTATCGTTCTCAGCTAAAGTCTACCTAACCCCTCCGACAAATACGAAACTTTCAAATTTCTTCTATCTTATATCGGTCCCACATCAAAACTCTCTAGGCATAATATCTTCCAATTAATTCCCCCTATATATTAATAGCATTTTGAAGCGTATTGGTTGAGATCCCGCGGCTTTTCGCCCAAAAAACCGAATTTTTCTTAATTTCTTGTATGAAAAAATCACATTTTTGCCTTTAATTCTCATATCTCTAGGTCGATTTCGCTTAAATATCCTTTGTTCAGTGTAGGCAGGTGCCCCGGGCGACGCTGCATCCCTGGAAACCTGAAATTAAAACAGAATTTTAGTAAAATTAACATTATCGTTCTCAGCTAAAGTCTACCTAACCCCTCCGACAAATACGAAACTTTCAAATTTCTTCTATCTTATATCGGTCCCACATCAAAACTCTCTAGGCATAATATCTTCCAATTAATTCCCCCTATATATTAATAGCATTTTGAAGCGTATTGGTTGAGATCCCGCGGCTTTTCGCCCAAAAAACCGAATTTTTCTTAATTTCTTGTATGAAAAAATCACATTTTTGCCTTTAATTCTCATATCTCTAGGTCGATTTCGCTTAAATATCCTTTGTTCAGTGTAGGCAGGTGCCCCGGGCGACGCTGCATCCCTGGAAACCTGAAATTAAAACAGAATTTTAGTAAAATTAACATTATCGTTCTCAGCTAAAGTCTACCTAACCCCTCCGACAAATACGAAACTTTCAAATTTCTTCTATCTTATATCGGTCCCACATCAAAACTCTCTAGGCATAATATCTTCCAATTAATTCCCCCTATATATTAATAGCATTTTGAAGCGTATTGGTTGAGATCCCGCGGCTTTTCGCCCAAAAAACCGAATTTTTCTTAATTTCTTGTATGAAAAAATCACATTTTTGCCTTTAATTCTCATATCTCTAGGTCGATTTCGCTTAAATATCCTTTGTTCAGTGTAGGCAGGTGCCCCGGGCGACGCTGCATCCCTGGAAACCTGAAATTAAAACAGAATTTTAGTAAAATTAACATTATCGTTCTCAGCTAAAGTCTACCTAACCCCTCCGACAAATACGAAACTTTCAAATTTCTTCTATCTTATATCGGTCCCACATCAAAACTCTCTAGGCATAATATCTTCCAATTAATTCCCCCTATATATTAATAGCATTTTGAAGCGTATTGGTTGAGATCCCGCGGCTTTTCGCCCAAAAAACCGAATTTTTCTTAATTTCTTGTATGAAAAAATCACATTTTTGCCTTTAATTCTCATATCTCTAGGTCGATTTCGCTTAAATATCCTTTGTTCAGTGTAGGCAGGTGCCCCGGGCGACGCTGCATCCCTGGAAACCTGAAATTAAAACAGAATTTTAGTAAAATTAACATTATCGTTCTCAGCTAAAGTCTACCTAACCCCTCCGACAAATACGAAACTTTCAAATTTCTTCTATCTTATATCGGTCCCACATCAAAACTCTCTAGGCATAATATCTTCCAATTAATTCCCCCTATATATTAATAGCATTTTGAAGCGTATTGGTTGAGATCCCGCGGCTTTTCGCCCAAAAAACCGAATTTTTCTTAATTTCTTGTATGAAAAAATCACATTTTTGCCTTTAATTCTCATATCTCTAGGTCGATTTCGCTTAAATATCCTTTGTTCAGTGTAGGCAGGTGCCCCGGGCGACGCTGCATCCCTGGAAACCTGAAATTAAAACAGAATTTTAGTAAAATTAACATTATCGTTCTCAGCTAAAGTCTACCTAACCCCTCCGACAAATACGAAACTTTCAAATTTCTTCTATCTTATATCGGTCCCACATCAAAACTCTCTAGGCATAATATCTTCCAATTAATTCCCCCTATATATTAATAGCATTTTGAAGCGTATTGGTTGAGATCCCGCGGCTTTTCGCCCAAAAAACCGAATTTTTCTTAATTTCTTGTATGAAAAAATCACATTTTTGCCTTTAATTCTCATATCTCTAGGTCGATTTCGCTTAAATATCCTTTGTTCAGTGTAGGCAGGTGCCCCGGGCGACGCTGCATCCCTGGAAACCTGAAATTAAAACAGAATTTTAGTAAAATTAACATTATCGTTCTCAGCTAAAGTCTACCTAACCCCTCCGACAAATACGAAACTTTCAAATTTCTTCTATCTTATATCGGTCCCACATCAAAACTCTCTAGGCATAATATCTTCCAATTAATTCCCCCTATATATTAATAGCATTTTGAAGCGTATTGGTTGAGATCCCGCGGCTTTTCGCCCAAAAAACCGAATTTTTCTTAATTTCTTGTATGAAAAAATCACATTTTTGCCTTTAATTCTCATATCTCTAGGTCGATTTCGCTTAAATATCCTTTGTTCAGTGTAGGCAGGTGCCCCGGGCGACGCTGCATCCCTGGAAACCTGAAATTAAAACAGAATTTTAGTAAAATTAACATTATCGTTCTCAGCTAAAGTCTACCTAACCCCTCCGACAAATACGAAACTTTCAAATTTCTTCTATCTTATATCGGTCCCACATCAAAACTCTCTAGGCATAATATCTTCCAATTAATTCCCCCTATATATTAATAGCATTTTGAAGCGTATTGGTTGAGATCCCGCGGCTTTTCGCCCAAAAAACCGAATTTTTCTTAATTTCTTGTATGAAAAAATCACATTTTTGCCTTTAATTCTCATATCTCTAGGTCGATTTCGCTTAAATATCCTTTGTTCAGTGTAGGCAGGTGCCCCGGGCGACGCTGCATCCCTGGAAACCTGAAATTAAAACAGAATTTTAGTAAAATTAACATTATCGTTCTCAGCTAAAGTCTACCTAACCCCTCCGACAAATACGAAACTTTCAAATTTCTTCTATCTTATATCGGTCCCACATCAAAACTCTCTAGGCATAATATCTTCCAATTAATTCCCCCTATATATTAATAGCATTTTGAAGCGTATTGGTTGAGATCCCGCGGCTTTTCGCCCAAAAAACCGAATTTTTCTTAATTTCTTGTATGAAAAAATCACATTTTTGCCTTTAATTCTCATATCTCTAGGTCGATTTCGCTTAAATATCCTTTGTTCAGTGTAGGCAGGTGCCCCGGGCGACGCTGCATCCCTGGAAACCTGAAATTAAAACAGAATTTTAGTAAAATTAACATTATCGTTCTCAGCTAAAGTCTACCTAACCCCTCCGACAAATACGAAACTTTCAAATTTCTTCTATCTTATATCGGTCCCACATCAAAACTCTCTAGGCATAATATCTTCCAATTAATTCCCCCTATATATTAATAGCATTTTGAAGCGTATTGGTTGAGATCCCGCGGCTTTTCGCCCAAAAAACCGAATTTTTCTTAATTTCTTGTATGAAAAAATCACATTTTTGCCTTTAATTCTCATATCTCTAGGTCGATTTCGCTTAAATATCCTTTGTTCAGTGTAGGCAGGTGCCCCGGGCGACGCTGCATCCCTGGAAACCTGAAATTAAAACAGAATTTTAGTAAAATTAACATTATCGTTCTCAGCTAAAGTCTACCTAACCCCTCCGACAAATACGAAACTTTCAAATTTCTTCTATCTTATATCGGTCCCACATCAAAACTCTCTAGGCATAATATCTTCCAATTAATTCCCCCTATATATTAATAGCATTTTGAAGCGTATTGGTTGAGATCCCGCGGCTTTTCGCCCAAAAAACCGAATTTTTCTTAATTTCTTGTATGAAAAAATCACATTTTTGCCTTTAATTCTCATATCTCTAGGTCGATTTCGCTTAAATATCCTTTGTTCAGTGTAGGCAGGTGCCCCGGGCGACGCTGCATCCCTGGAAACCTGAAATTAAAACAGAATTTTAGTAAAATTAACATTATCGTTCTCAGCTAAAGTCTACCTAACCCCTCCGACAAATACGAAACTTTCAAATTTCTTCTATCTTATATCGGTCCCACATCAAAACTCTCTAGGCATAATATCTTCCAATTAATTCCCCCTATATATTAATAGCATTTTGAAGCGTATTGGTTGAGATCCCGCGGCTTTTCGCCCAAAAAACCGAATTTTTCTTAATTTCTTGTATGAAAAAATCACATTTTTGCCTTTAATTCTCATATCTCTAGGTCGATTTCGCTTAAATATCCTTTGTTCAGTGTAGGCAGGTGCCCCGGGCGACGCTGCATCCCTGGAAACCTGAAATTAAAACAGAATTTTAGTAAAATTAACATTATCGTTCTCAGCTAAAGTCTACCTAACCCCTCCGACAAATACGAAACTTTCAAATTTCTTCTATCTTATATCGGTCCCACATCAAAACTCTCTAGGCATAATATCTTCCAATTAATTCCCCCTATATATTAATAGCATTTTGAAGCGTATTGGTTGAGATCCCGCGGCTTTTCGCCCAAAAAACCGAATTTTTCTTAATTTCTTGTATGAAAAAATCACATTTTTGCCTTTAATTCTCATATCTCTAGGTCGATTTCGCTTAAATATCCTTTGTTCAGTGTAGGCAGGTGCCCCGGGCGACGCTGCATCCCTGGAAACCTGAAATTAAAACAGAATTTTAGTAAAATTAACATTATCGTTCTCAGCTAAAGTCTACCTAACCCCTCCGACAAATACGAAACTTTCAAATTTCTTCTATCTTATATCAGTCCCACATCAAAACTCTCTAGGCATAATATCTTCCAATTAATTCCCCCTATATATTAATAGCATTTTGAAGCGTATTGGTTGAGATCCCGCGGCTTTTCGCCCAAAAAACCGAATTTTTCTTAATTTCTTGTATGAAAAAATCACATTTTTGCCTTTAATTCTCATATCTCTAGGTCGATTTCGCTTAAATATCCTTTGTTCAGTGTAGGCAGGTGCCCCGGGCGACGCTGCATCCCTGGAAACCTGAAATTAAAACAGAATTTTAGTAAAATTAACATTATCGTTCTCAGCTAAAGTCTACCTAACCCCTCCGACAAATACGAAACTTTCAAATTTCTTCTATCTTATATCGGTCCCACATCAAAACTCTCTAGGCATAATATCTTCCAATTAATTCCCCCTATATATTAATAGCATTTTGAAGCGTATTGGTTGAGATCCCGCGGCTTTTCGCCCAAAAAACCGAATTTTTCTTAATTTCTTGTATGAAAAAATCACATTTTTGCCTTTAATTCTCATATCTCTAGGTCGATTTCGCTTAAATATCCTTTGTTCAGTGTAGGCAGGTGCCCCGGGCGACGCTGCATCCCTGGAAACCTGAAATTAAAACAGAATTTTAGTAAAATTAACATTATCGTTCTCAGCTAAAGTCTACCTAACCCCTCCGACAAATACGAAACTTTCAAATTTCTTCTATCTTATATCGGTCCCACATCAAAACTCTCTAGGCATAATATCTTCCAATTAATTCCCCCTATATATTAATAGCATTTTGAAGCGTATTGGTTGAGATCCCGCGGCTTTTCGCCCAAAAAACCGAATTTTTCTTAATTTCTTGTATGAAAAAATCACATTTTTGCCTTTAATTCTCATATCTCTAGGTCGATTTCGCTTAAATATCCTTTGTTCAGTGTAGGCAGGTGCCCCGGGCGACGCTGCATCCCTGGAAACCTGAAATTAAAACAGAATTTTAGTAAAATTAACATTATCGTTCTCAGCTAAAGTCTACCTAACCCCTCCGACAAATACGAAACTTTCAAATTTCTTCTATCTTATATCGGTCCCACATCAAAACTCTCTAGGCATAATATCTTCCAATTAATTCCCCCTATATATTAATAGCATTTTGAAGCGTATTGGTTGAGATCCCGCGGCTTTTCGCCCAAAAAACCGAATTTTTCTTAATTTCTTGTATGAAAAAATCACATTTTTGCCTTTAATTCTCATATCTCTAGGTCGATTTCGCTTAAATATCCTTTGTTCAGTGTAGGCAGGTGCCCCGGGCGACGCTGCATCCCTGGAAACCTGAAATTAAAACAGAATTTTAGTAAAATTAACATTATCGTTCTCAGCTAAAGTCTACCTAACCCCTCCGACAAATACGAAACTTTCAAATTTCTTCTATCTTATATCGGTCCCACATCAAAACTCTCTAGGCATAATATCTTCCAATTAATTCCCCCTATATATTAATAGCATTTTGAAGCGTATTGGTTGAGATCCCGCGGCTTTTCGCCCAAAAAACCGAATTTTTCTTAATTTCTTGTATGAAAAAATCACATTTTTGCCTTTAATTCTCATATCTCTAGGTCGATTTCGCTTAAATATCCTTTGTTCAGTGTAGGCAGGTGCCCCGGGCGACGCTGCATCCCTGGAAACCTGAAATTAAAACAGAATTTTAGTAAAATTAACATTATCGTTCTCAGCTAAAGTCTACCTAACCCCTCCGACAAATACGAAACTTTCAAATTTCTTCTATCTTATATCGGTCCCACATCAAAACTCTCTAGGCATAATATCTTCCAATTAATTCCCCCTATATATTAATAGCATTTTGAAGCGTATTGGTTGAGATCCCGCGGCTTTTCGCCCAAAAAACCGAATTTTTCTTAATTTCTTGTATGAAAAAATCACATTTTTGCCTTTAATTCTCATATCTCTAGGTCGATTTCGCTTAAATATCCTTTGTTCAGTGTAGGCAGGTGCCCCGGGCGACGCTGCATCCCTGGAAACCTGAAATTAAAACAGAATTTTAGTAAAATTAACATTATCGTTCTCAGCTAAAGTCTACCTAACCCCTCCGACAAATACGAAACTTTCAAATTTCTTCTATCTTATATCGGTCCCACATCAAAACTCTCTAGGCATAATATCTTCCAATTAATTCCCCCTATATATTAATAGCATTTTGAAGCGTATTGGTTGAGATCCCGCGGCTTTTCGCCCAAAAAACCGAATTTTTCTTAATTTCTTGTATGAAAAAATCACATTTTTGCCTTTAATTCTCATATCTCTAGGTCGATTTCGCTTAAATATCCTTTGTTCAGTGTAGGCAGGTGCCCCGGGCGACGCTGCATCCCTGGAAACCTGAAATTAAAACAGAATTTTAGTAAAATTAACATTATCGTTCTCAGCTAAAGTCTACCTAACCCCTCCGACAAATACGAAACTTTCAAATTTCTTCTATCTTATATCGGTCCCACATCAAAACTCTCTAGGCATAATATCTTCCAATTAATTCCCCCTATATATTAATAGCATTTTGAAGCGTATTGGTTGAGATCCCGCGGCTTTTCGCCCAAAAAACCGAATTTTTCTTAATTTCTTGTATGAAAAAATCACATTTTTGCCTTTAATTCTCATATCTCTAGGTCGATTTCGCTTAAATATCCTTTGTTCAGTGTAGGCAGGTGCCCCGGGCGACGCTGCATCCCTGGAAACCTGAAATTAAAACAGAATTTTAGTAAAATTAACATTATCGTTCTCAGCTAAAGTCTACCTAACCCCTCCGACAAATACGAAACTTTCAAATTTCTTCTATCTTATATCGGTCCCACATCAAAACTCTCTAGGCATAATATCTTCCAATTAATTCCCCCTATATATTAATAGCATTTTGAAGCGTATTGGTTGAGATCCCGCGGCTTTTCGCCCAAAAAACCGAATTTTTCTTAATTTCTTGTATGAAAAAATCACATTTTTGCCTTTAATTCTCATATCTCTAGGTCGATTTCGCTTAAATATCCTTTGTTCAGTGTAGGCAGGTGCCCCGGGCGACGCTGCATCCCTGGAAACCTGAAATTAAAACAGAATTTTAGTAAAATTAACATTATCGTTCTCAGCTAAAGTCTACCTAACCCCTCCGACAAATACGAAACTTTCAAATTTCTTCTATCTTATATCGGTCCCACATCAAAACTCTCTAGGCATAATATCTTCCAATTAATTCCCCCTATATATTAATAGCATTTTGAAGCGTATTGGTTGAGATCCCGCGGCTTTTCGCCCAAAAAACCGAATTTTTCTTAATTTCTTGTATGAAAAAATCACATTTTTGCCTTTAATTCTCATATCTCTAGGTCGATTTCGCTTAAATATCCTTTGTTCAGTGTAGGCAGGTGCCCCGGGCGACGCTGCATCCCTGGAAACCTGAAATTAAAACAGAATTTTAGTAAAATTAACATTATCGTTCTCAGCTAAAGTCTACCTAACCCCTCCGACAAATACGAAACTTTCAAATTTCTTCTATCTTATATCGGTCCCACATCAAAACTCTCTAGGCATAATATCTTCCAATTAATTCCCCCTATATATTAATAGCATTTTGAAGCGTATTGGTTGAGATCCCGCGGCTTTTCGCCCAAAAAACCGAATTTTTCTTAATTTCTTGTATGAAAAAATCACATTTTTGCCTTTAATTCTCATATCTCTAGGTCGATTTCGCTTAAATATCCTTTGTTCAGTGTAGGCAGGTGCCCCGGGCGACGCTGCATCCCTGGAAACCTGAAATTAAAACAGAATTTTAGTAAAATTAACATTATCGTTCTCAGCTAAAGTCTACCTAACCCCTCCGACAAATACGAAACTTTCAAATTTCTTCTATCTTATATCGGTCCCACATCAAAACTCTCTAGGCATAATATCTTCCAATTAATTCCCCCTATATATTAATAGCATTTTGAAGCGTATTGGTTGAGATCCCGCGGCTTTTCGCCCAAAAAACCGAATTTTTCTTAATTTCTTGTATGAAAAAATCACATTTTTGCCTTTAATTCTCATATCTCTAGGTCGATTTCGCTTAAATATCCTTTGTTCAGTGTAGGCAGGTGCCCCGGGCGACGCTGCATCCCTGGAAACCTGAAATTAAAACAGAATTTTAGTAAAATTAACATTATCGTTCTCAGCTAAAGTCTACCTAACCCCTCCGACAAATACGAAACTTTCAAATTTCTTCTATCTTATATCGGTCCCACATCAAAACTCTCTAGGCATAATATCTTCCAATTAATTCCCCCTATATATTAATAGCATTTTGAAGCGTATTGGTTGAGATCCCGCGGCTTTTCGCCCAAAAAACCGAATTTTTCTTAATTTCTTGTATGAAAAAATCACATTTTTGCCTTTAATTCTCATATCTCTAGGTCGATTTCGCTTAAATATCCTTTGTTCAGTGTAGGCAGGTGCCCCGGGCGACGCTGCATCCCTGGAAACCTGAAATTAAAACAGAATTTTAGTAAAATTAACATTATCGTTCTCAGCTAAAGTCTACCTAACCCCTCCGACAAATACGAAACTTTCAAATTTCTTCTATCTTATATCGGTCCCACATCAAAACTCTCTAGGCATAATATCTTCCAATTAATTCCCCCTATATATTAATAGCATTTTGAAGCGTATTGGTTGAGATCCCGCGGCTTTTCGCCCAAAAAACCGAATTTTTCTTAATTTCTTGTATGAAAAAATCACATTTTTGCCTTTAATTCTCATATCTCTAGGTCGATTTCGCTTAAATATCCTTTGTTCAGTGTAGGCAGGTGCCCCGGGCGACGCTGCATCCCTGGAAACCTGAAATTAAAACAGAATTTTAGTAAAATTAACATTATCGTTCTCAGCTAAAGTCTACCTAACCCCTCCGACAAATACGAAACTTTCAAATTTCTTCTATCTTATATCGGTCCCACATCAAAACTCTCTAGGCATAATATCTTCCAATTAATTCCCCCTATATATTAATAGCATTTTGAAGCGTATTGGTTGAGATCCCGCGGCTTTTCGCCCAAAAAACCGAATTTTTCTTAATTTCTTGTATGAAAAAATCACATTTTTGCCTTTAATTCTCATATCTCTAGGTCGATTTCGCTTAAATATCCTTTGTTCAGTGTAGGCAGGTGCCCCGGGCGACGCTGCATCCCTGGAAACCTGAAATTAAAACAGAATTTTAGTAAAATTAACATTATCGTTCTCAGCTAAAGTCTACCTAACCCCTCCGACAAATACGAAACTTTCAAATTTCTTCTATCTTATATCGGTCCCACATCAAAACTCTCTAGGCATAATATCTTCCAATTAATTCCCCCTATATATTAATAGCATTTTGAAGCGTATTGGTTGAGATCCCGCGGCTTTTCGCCCAAAAAACCGAATTTTTCTTAATTTCTTGTATGAAAAAATCACATTTTTGCCTTTAATTCTCATATCTCTAGGTCGATTTCGCTTAAATATCCTTTGTTCAGTGTAGGCAGGTGCCCCGGGCGACGCTGCATCCCTGGAAACCTGAAATTAAAACAGAATTTTAGTAAAATTAACATTATCGTTCTCAGCTAAAGTCTACCTAACCCCTCCGACAAATACGAAACTTTCAAATTTCTTCTATCTTATATCGGTCCCACATCAAAACTCTCTAGGCATAATATCTTCCAATTAATTCCCCCTATATATTAATAGCATTTTGAAGCGTATTGGTTGAGATCCCGCGGCTTTTCGCCCAAAAAACCGAATTTTTCTTAATTTCTTGTATGAAAAAATCACATTTTTGCCTTTAATTCTCATATCTCTAGGTCGATTTCGCTTAAATATCCTTTGTTCAGTGTAGGCAGGTGCCCCGGGCGACGCTGCATCCCTGGAAACCTGAAATTAAAACAGAATTTTAGTAAAATTAACATTATCGTTCTCAGCTAAAGTCTACCTAACCCCTCCGACAAATACGAAACTTTCAAATTTCTTCTATCTTATATCGGTCCCACATCAAAACTCTCTAGGCATAATATCTTCCAATTAATTCCCCCTATATATTAATAGCATTTTGAAGCGTATTGGTTGAGATCCCGCGGCTTTTCGCCCAAAAAACCGAATTTTTCTTAATTTCTTGTATGAAAAAATCACATTTTTGCCTTTAATTCTCATATCTCTAGGTCGATTTCGCTTAAATATCCTTTGTTCAGTGTAGGCAGGTGCCCCGGGCGACGCTGCATCCCTGGAAACCTGAAATTAAAACAGAATTTTAGTAAAATTAACATTATCGTTCTCAGCTAAAGTCTACCTAACCCCTCCGACAAATACGAAACTTTCAAATTTCTTCTATCTTATATCGGTCCCACATCAAAACTCTCTAGGCATAATATCTTCCAATTAATTCCCCCTATATATTAATAGCATTTTGAAGCGTATTGGTTGAGATCCCGCGGCTTTTCGCCCAAAAAACCGAATTTTTCTTAATTTCTTGTATGAAAAAATCACATTTTTGCCTTTAATTCTCATATCTCTAGGTCGATTTCGCTTAAATATCCTTTGTTCAGTGTAGGCAGGTGCCCCGGGCGACGCTGCATCCCTGGAAACCTGAAATTAAAACAGAATTTTAGTAAAATTAACATTATCGTTCTCAGCTAAAGTCTACCTAACCCCTCCGACAAATACGAAACTTTCAAATTTCTTCTATCTTATATCGGTCCCACATCAAAACTCTCTAGGCATAATATCTTCCAATTAATTCCCCCTATATATTAATAGCATTTTGAAGCGTATTGGTTGAGATCCCGCGGCTTTTCGCCCAAAAAACCGAATTTTTCTTAATTTCTTGTATGAAAAAATCACATTTTTGCCTTTAATTCTCATATCTCTAGGTCGATTTCGCTTAAATATCCTTTGTTCAGTGTAGGCAGGTGCCCCGGGCGACGCTGCATCCCTGGAAACCTGAAATTAAAACAGAATTTTAGTAAAATTAACATTATCGTTCTCAGCTAAAGTCTACCTAACCCCTCCGACAAATACGAAACTTTCAAATTTCTTCTATCTTATATCGGTCCCACATCAAAACTCTCTAGGCATAATATCTTCCAATTAATTCCCCCTATATATTAATAGCATTTTGAAGCGTATTGGTTGAGATCCCGCGGCTTTTCGCCCAAAAAACCGAATTTTTCTTAATTTCTTGTATGAAAAAATCACATTTTTGCCTTTAATTCTCATATCTCTAGGTCGATTTCGCTTAAATATCCTTTGTTCAGTGTAGGCAGGTGCCCCGGGCGACGCTGCATCCCTGGAAACCTGAAATTAAAACAGAATTTTAGTAAAATTAACATTATCGTTCTCAGCTAAAGTCTACCTAACCCCTCCGACAAATACGAAACTTTCAAATTTCTTCTATCTTATATCGGTCCCACATCAAAACTCTCTAGGCATAATATCTTCCAATTAATTCCCCCTATATATTAATAGCATTTTGAAGCGTATTGGTTGAGATCCCGCGGCTTTTCGCCCAAAAAACCGAATTTTTCTTAATTTCTTGTATGAAAAAATCACATTTTTGCCTTTAATTCTCATATCTCTAGGTCGATTTCGCTTAAATATCCTTTGTTCAGTGTAGGCAGGTGCCCCGGGCGACGCTGCATCCCTGGAAACCTGAAATTAAAACAGAATTTTAGTAAAATTAACATTATCGTTCTCAGCTAAAGTCTACCTAACCCCTCCGACAAATACGAAACTTTCAAATTTCTTCTATCTTATATCGGTCCCACATCAAAACTCTCTAGGCATAATATCTTCCAATTAATTCCCCCTATATATTAATAGCATTTTGAAGCGTATTGGTTGAGATCCCGCGGCTTTTCGCCCAAAAAACCGAATTTTTCTTAATTTCTTGTATGAAAAAATCACATTTTTGCCTTTAATTCTCATATCTCTAGGTCGATTTCGCTTAAATATCCTTTGTTCAGTGTAGGCAGGTGCCCCGGGCGACGCTGCATCCCTGGAAACCTGAAATTAAAACAGAATTTTAGTAAAATTAACATTATCGTTCTCAGCTAAAGTCTACCTAACCCCTCCGACAAATACGAAACTTTCAAATTTCTTCTATCTTATATCGGTCCCACATCAAAACTCTCTAGGCATAATATCTTCCAATTAATTCCCCCTATATATTAATAGCATTTTGAAGCGTATTGGTTGAGATCCCGCGGCTTTTCGCCCAAAAAACCGAATTTTTCTTAATTTCTTGTATGAAAAAATCACATTTTTGCCTTTAATTCTCATATCTCTAGGTCGATTTCGCTTAAATATCCTTTGTTCAGTGTAGGCAGGTGCCCCGGGCGACGCTGCATCCCTGGAAACCTGAAATTAAAACAGAATTTTAGTAAAATTAACATTATCGTTCTCAGCTAAAGTCTACCTAACCCCTCCGACAAATACGAAACTTTCAAATTTCTTCTATCTTATATCGGTCCCACATCAAAACTCTCTAGGCATAATATCTTCCAATTAATTCCCCCTATATATTAATAGCATTTTGAAGCGTATTGGTTGAGATCCCGCGGCTTTTCGCCCAAAAAACCGAATTTTTCTTAATTTCTTGTATGAAAAAATCACATTTTTGCCTTTAATTCTCATATCTCTAGGTCGATTTCGCTTAAATATCCTTTGTTCAGTGTAGGCAGGTGCCCCGGGCGACGCTGCATCCCTGGAAACCTGAAATTAAAACAGAATTTTAGTAAAATTAACATTATCGTTCTCAGCTAAAGTCTACCTAACCCCTCCGACAAATACGAAACTTTCAAATTTCTTCTATCTTATATCGGTCCCACATCAAAACTCTCTAGGCATAATATCTTCCAATTAATTCCCCCTATATATTAATAGCATTTTGAAGCGTATTGGTTGAGATCCCGCGGCTTTTCGCCCAAAAAACCGAATTTTTCTTAATTTCTTGTATGAAAAAATCACATTTTTGCCTTTAATTCTCATATCTCTAGGTCGATTTCGCTTAAATATCCTTTGTTCAGTGTAGGCAGGTGCCCCGGGCGACGCTGCATCCCTGGAAACCTGAAATTAAAACAGAATTTTAGTAAAATTAACATTATCGTTCTCAGCTAAAGTCTACCTAACCCCTCCGACAAATACGAAACTTTCAAATTTCTTCTATCTTATATCGGTCCCACATCAAAACTCTCTAGGCATAATATCTTCCAATTAATTCCCCCTATATATTAATAGCATTTTGAAGCGTATTGGTTGAGATCCCGCGGCTTTTCGCCCAAAAAACCGAATTTTTCTTAATTTCTTGTATGAAAAAATCACATTTTTGCCTTTAATTCTCATATCTCTAGGTCGATTTCGCTTAAATATCCTTTGTTCAGTGTAGGCAGGTGCCCCGGGCGACGCTGCATCCCTGGAAACCTGAAATTAAAACAGAATTTTAGTAAAATTAACATTATCGTTCTCAGCTAAAGTCTACCTAACCCCTCCGACAAATACGAAACTTTCAAATTTCTTCTATCTTATATCGGTCCCACATCAAAACTCTCTAGGCATAATATCTTCCAATTAATTCCCCCTATATATTAATAGCATTTTGAAGCGTATTGGTTGAGATCCCGCGGCTTTTCGCCCAAAAAACCGAATTTTTCTTAATTTCTTGTATGAAAAAATCACATTTTTGCCTTTAATTCTCATATCTCTAGGTCGATTTCGCTTAAATATCCTTTGTTCAGTGTAGGCAGGTGCCCCGGGCGACGCTGCATCCCTGGAAACCTGAAATTAAAACAGAATTTTAGTAAAATTAACATTATCGTTCTCAGCTAAAGTCTACCTAACCCCTCCGACAAATACGAAACTTTCAAATTTCTTCTATCTTATATCGGTCCCACATCAAAACTCTCTAGGCATAATATCTTCCAATTAATTCCCCCTATATATTAATAGCATTTTGAAGCGTATTGGTTGAGATCCCGCGGCTTTTCGCCCAAAAAACCGAATTTTTCTTAATTTCTTGTATGAAAAAATCACATTTTTGCCTTTAATTCTCATATCTCTAGGTCGATTTCGCTTAAATATCCTTTGTTCAGTGTAGGCAGGTGCCCCGGGCGACGCTGCATCCCTGGAAACCTGAAATTAAAACAGAATTTTAGTAAAATTAACATTATCGTTCTCAGCTAAAGTCTACCTAACCCCTCCGACAAATACGAAACTTTCAAATTTCTTCTATCTTATATCGGTCCCACATCAAAACTCTCTAGGCATAATATCTTCCAATTAATTCCCCCTATATATTAATAGCATTTTGAAGCGTATTGGTTGAGATCCCGCGGCTTTTCGCCCAAAAAACCGAATTTTTCTTAATTTCTTGTATGAAAAAATCACATTTTTGCCTTTAATTCTCATATCTCTAGGTCGATTTCGCTTAAATATCCTTTGTTCAGTGTAGGCAGGTGCCCCGGGCGACGCTGCATCCCTGGAAACCTGAAATTAAAACAGAATTTTAGTAAAATTAACATTATCGTTCTCAGCTAAAGTCTACCTAACCCCTCCGACAAATACGAAACTTTCAAATTTCTTCTATCTTATATCGGTCCCACATCAAAACTCTCTAGGCATAATATCTTCCAATTAATTCCCCCTATATATTAATAGCATTTTGAAGCGTATTGGTTGAGATCCCGCGGCTTTTCGCCCAAAAAACCGAATTTTTCTTAATTTCTTGTATGAAAAAATCACATTTTTGCCTTTAATTCTCATATCTCTAGGTCGATTTCGCTTAAATATCCTTTGTTCAGTGTAGGCAGGTGCCCCGGGCGACGCTGCATCCCTGGAAACCTGAAATTAAAACAGAATTTTAGTAAAATTAACATTATCGTTCTCAGCTAAAGTCTACCTAACCCCTCCGACAAATACGAAACTTTCAAATTTCTTCTATCTTATATCGGTCCCACATCAAAACTCTCTAGGCATAATATCTTCCAATTAATTCCCCCTATATATTAATAGCATTTTGAAGCGTATTGGTTGAGATCCCGCGGCTTTTCGCCCAAAAAACCGAATTTTTCTTAATTTCTTGTATGAAAAAATCACATTTTTGCCTTTAATTCTCATATCTCTAGGTCGATTTCGCTTAAATATCCTTTGTTCAGTGTAGGCAGGTGCCCCGGGCGACGCTGCATCCCTGGAAACCTGAAATTAAAACAGAATTTTAGTAAAATTAACATTATCGTTCTCAGCTAAAGTCTACCTAACCCCTCCGACAAATACGAAACTTTCAAATTTCTTCTATCTTATATCGGTCCCACATCAAAACTCTCTAGGCATAATATCTTCCAATTAATTCCCCCTATATATTAATAGCATTTTGAAGCGTATTGGTTGAGATCCCGCGGCTTTTCGCCCAAAAAACCGAATTTTTCTTAATTTCTTGTATGAAAAAATCACATTTTTGCCTTTAATTCTCATATCTCTAGGTCGATTTCGCTTAAATATCCTTTGTTCAGTGTAGGCAGGTGCCCCGGGCGACGCTGCATCCCTGGAAACCTGAAATTAAAACAGAATTTTAGTAAAATTAACATTATCGTTCTCAGCTAAAGTCTACCTAACCCCTCCGACAAATACGAAACTTTCAAATTTCTTCTATCTTATATCGGTCCCACATCAAAACTCTCTAGGCATAATATCTTCCAATTAATTCCCCCTATATATTAATAGCATTTTGAAGCGTATTGGTTGAGATCCCGCGGCTTTTCGCCCAAAAAACCGAATTTTTCTTAATTTCTTGTATGAAAAATCACATTTTTGCCTTTAATTCTCATATCTCTAGGTCGATTTCGCTTAAATATCCTTTGTTCAGTGTAGGCAGGTGCCCGGGCGACGCTGCATCCCTGGAAACCTGAAATTAAAACAGAATTTTAGTAAAATTAACATTATCGTTCTCAGCTAAAGTCTACCTAACCCCTCCGACAAATACGAAACTTTCAATTTCTTCTATCTTATATCGGTCCCACATCAAAACTCTCTAGGCATAATATCTTCCAATTAATTCCCCCTATATATTAATAGCATTTTGAAGCGTATTGGTTGAGATCCCGCGGCTTTTCGCCCAAAAAACCGAATTTTTCTTAATTTCTTGTATGAAAAAATCACATTTTTGCCTTTAATTCTCATATCTCTAGGTCGATTTCGCTTAAATATCCTTTGTTCAGTGTAGGCAGGTGCCCCGGGCGACGCTGCATCCCTGGAAACCTGAAATTAAAACAGAATTTTAGTAAAATTAACATTATCGTTCTCAGCTAAAGTCTACCTAACCCCTCCGACAAATACGAAACTTTCAAATTTCTTCTATCTTATATCGGTCCCACATCAAAACTCTCTAGGCATAATATCTTCCAATTAATTCCCCCTATATATTAATAGCATTTTGAAGCGTATTGGTTGAGATCCCGCGGCTTTTCGCCCAAAAAACCGAATTTTTCTTAATTTCTTGTATGAAAAAATCACATTTTTGCCTTTAATTCTCATATCTCTAGGTCGATTTCGCTTAAATATCCTTTGTTCAGTGTAGGCAGGTGCCCCGGGCGACGCTGCATCCCTGGAAACCTGAAATTAAAACAGAATTTTAGTAAAATTAACATTATCGTTCTCAGCTAAAGTCTACCTAACCCCTCCGACAAATACGAAACTTTCAAATTTCTTCTATCTTATATCGGTCCCACATCAAAACTCTCTAGGCATAATATCTTCCAATTAATTCCCCCTATATATTAATAGCATTTTGAAGCGTATTGGTTGAGATCCCGCGGCTTTTCGCCCAAAAAACCGAATTTTTCTTAATTTCTTGTATGAAAAAATCACATTTTTGCCTTTAATTCTCATATCTCTAGGTCGATTTCGCTTAAATATCCTTTGTTCAGTGTAGGCAGGTGCCCCGGGCGACGCTGCATCCCTGGAAACCTGAAATTAAAACAGAATTTTAGTAAAATTAACATTATCGTTCTCAGCTAAAGTCTACCTAACCCCTCCGACAAATACGAAACTTTCAAATTTCTTCTATCTTATATCGGTCCCACATCAAAACTCTCTAGGCATAATATCTTCCAATTAATTCCCCCTATATATTAATAGCATTTTGAAGCGTATTGGTTGAGATCCCGCGGCTTTTCGCCCAAAAAACCGAATTTTTCTTAATTTCTTGTATGAAAAAATCACATTTTTGCCTTTAATTCTCATATCTCTAGGTCGATTTCGCTTAAATATCCTTTGTTCAGTGTAGGCAGGTGCCCCGGGCGACGCTGCATCCCTGGAAACCTGAAATTAAAACAGAATTTTAGTAAAATTAACATTATCGTTCTCAGCTAAAGTCTACCTAACCCCTCCGACAAATACGAAACTTTCAAATTTCTTCTATCTTATATCGGTCCCACATCAAAACTCTCTAGGCATAATATCTTCCAATTAATTCCCCCTATATATTAATAGCATTTTGAAGCGTATTGGTTGAGATCCCGCGGCTTTTCGCCCAAAAACCGAATTTTTCTTAATTTCTTGTATGAAAAAATCACATTTTTGCCTTTAATTCTCATATCTCTAGGTCGATTTCGCTTAAATATCCTTTGTTCAGTGTAGGCAGGTGCCCCGGGCGACGCTGCATCCCTGGAAACCTGAAATTAAAACAGAATTTTAGTAAAATTAACATTATCGTTCTCAGCTAAAGTCTACCTAACCCCTCCGACAAATACGAAACTTTCAAATTTCTTCTATCTTATATCGGTCCCACATCAAAACTCTCTAGGCATAATATCTTCCAATTAATTCCCCCTATATATTAATAGCATTTTGAAGCGTATTGGTTGAGATCCCGCGGCTTTTCGCCCAAAAAACCGAATTTTTCTTAATTTCTTGTATGAAAAAATCACATTTTTGCCTTTAATTCTCATATCTCTAGGTCGATTTCGCTTAAATATCCTTTGTTCAGTGTAGGCAGGTGCCCCGGGCGACGCTGCATCCCTGGAAACCTGAAATTAAAACAGAATTTTAGTAAAATTAACATTATCGTTCTCAGCTAAAGTCTACCTAACCCCTCCGACAAATACGAAACTTTCAAATTTCTTCTATCTTATATCGGTCCCACATCAAAACTCTCTAGGCATAATATCTTCCAATTAATTCCCCCTATATATTAATAGCATTTTGAAGCGTATTGGTTGAGATCCCGCGGCTTTTCGCCCAAAAAACCGAATTTTTCTTAATTTCTTGTATGAAAAAATCACATTTTTGCCTTTAATTCTCATATCTCTAGGTCGATTTCGCTTAAATATCCTTTGTTCAGTGTAGGCAGGTGCCCCGGGCGACGCTGCATCCCCTGGAAACCTGAAATTAAAACAGAATTTTAGTAAAATTAACATTATCGTTCTCAGCTAAAGTCTACCTAACCCCTCCGACAAATACGAAACTTTCAAATTTCTTCTATCTTATATCGGTCCCACATCAAAACTCTCTAGGCATAATATCTTCCAATTAATTCCCCCTATATATTAATAGCATTTTGAAGCGTATTGGTTGAGATCCCGCGGCTTTTCGCCCAAAAAACCGAATTTTTCTTAATTTCTTGTATGAAAAAATCACATTTTTGCCTTTAATTCTCATATCTCTAGGTCGATTTCGCTTAAATATCCTTTGTTCAGTGTAGGCAGGTGCCCCGGGCGACGCTGCATCCCTGGAAACCTGAAATTAAAACAGAATTTTAGTAAAATTAACATTATCGTTCTCAGCTAAAGTCTACCTAACCCCTCCGACAAATACGAAACTTTCAAATTTCTTCTATCTTATATCGGTCCCACATCAAAACTCTCTAGGCATAATATCTTCCAATAATTCCCCCTATATATTAATAGCATTTTGAAGCGTATTGGTTGAGATCCCGCGGCTTTTCGCCCAAAAAACCGAATTTTCTTAATTCTTGTATGAAAAAATCACATTTTGCCTTTAATTCTCATATCTCTAGGTCGATTTCGCTTAAATATCCTTTGTTCAGTGTAGGCAGGTGCCCCGGGCGACGCTGCATCCCTGGAAACCTGAAATTAAAACAGAATTTTAGTAAAATTAACATTATCGTTCTCAGCTAAAAGTCTACCTAACCCCTCCGACAAATACGAAACTTTCAAATTTCTTCTATCTTATATCGGTCCCACATCAAAACTCTCTAGGCATAATATCTTCCAATTAATTCCCCTATATATTAATAGCATTTTGAGCGTAGTGGTTGAGATACCGCGCGCTTT
>CAXARK010000726.1:0-50142 GCA_963971205.1 Aethes cnicana
CCACGAACAATATGTATTCCTGCATTTCCTTACATGAAATTTCATATTTATGTGAAACCCCTTGTAGCGCTACTTCTAGTTTGTTTATTTTATCAAAAGAGGAGTTCAAATCCTCCAGTGCACAGTCAAGGTCGTGCTGGCAGATTAAAAGATCATTTACTAATGATGTGATAGTAAACCTGTCATGGAATGACTTTAAAAAGGTTTTATAATTTTGTACCATTGATTTTGATTTTTTTATAAATCTACTTAAACTTAAATACTTCTTTATCTTATTTGACCCCCTCACTAAAATCTTATTGTGGTCCACTTCCTGACATACATTAATAGAGTTAGTTAAATCAATTGTGATAGTGGGTGGAACCTGGTTAGAATCAATACTGTTGAACTCATCGAACAGACTAAAGTCATTGATTGCCCGTTCGGAACAATATTTGCAAGCGCTGTCCTGCTTGAGTTGCAGTTCTTCCACCAGTTGCTCCAGGTCCTGGATGCGCTGCAGCGCCTGCTCGTGCGTGTCCCGGCACTGCTGGCTCTGCTGCTCAGCAGCCAGGAGCCGGTCGCGCTGCGCCCGTATGTCTTCGAGCTCGATGTCCAACTCCGCAAGGTCGTTCTTGAGGGTTTTGTTTTTCCCAACGACGCGTAGGACCTCCTCTTCCCCCTCCTCACGCTCCTGGTTGAGCCGGGCGACGAGCTCGTTGGCGGTCTTTAACTCCAGCTGAGTTTTACGAAGCCTGTCCAACACGGCACTGCGAGTGACGACCTTAGTTGGCAGTGCTGGAAACATATTGACACAGTACACTACCAGAAAGAACTATGTAAAGATTTACAAGCAAGGTTACTTATTTTACGTTATCACGCAAATTTAATGTTAGATTTTTGTTCAATATGACTATTTGTTTTGGACTTTAATATGTTAACGATCTTTAAAAATTGATAAATTATGAAACAAATCACTCCCCTGCTTTAAGTAGTGGCAGAAAATCACTGTCTCGTCCGAAATAATTTAAATGTTGAACGTTGAGTCGTTGACCGTTTGACAGCTACACTTTCCACGCTCAGAACTTGTTTGTTTCTTGATAATTCGGGTAACAAACAATATTCCACGTTATTCCGAGTTCACTTCACACAGTAATGCATAAATTAAGCAATTAGAATCGAATTTGTGTATTTTAATTTAATTTAATAATACGACGTATCGATTTGACGTCTACACTTGACGGCTGCGTTCCGTTCCTCCAACTCTTTATTGTAACACCAGCACCAAAATGATTGTTTTCAGAAGAGGGATAGATCTCAGGGATGATTAAAAACAAAATATTACTGTACAGTTTTATTAGCAGCCCTGGCAAACTGTACAACCATGGGCTTTTCTTTCAGCATGTATCCGTTAGTTTCGTTCAAGGCTTTCTCTGCCATCCTCTGAGAAGGGAAAGTCACAAAAGCCTGTCCTTTCATCCTCCCTTCTTGCATAACTCTCACATCGAACCCAATCTGTTCCTCCTCTGAAACCCCCTCAATGTATCTCCTGTAAATCCTTTTCAGCTCTTGTTCAGTTACAGTTTTAGCCAAATTTTTGATATACAGCCTCATAGACGGCTGACCAGGGTGGTAATTCTTGAATACCTTCATTACTTTCATGTCACTGTATGATATCCTATTATGCAGAAGTTCCTTCTTTGTTATTGTTGGCAGATCTGGAGCTTCAATTGTACTCTCCTCTGCAACCGGTTGCACCTCCTTCTCAAACTTCCCAAGCTCTCCCACAACTTCAGTATCTTCTGCTGGCTTTTGCAAAGCATCTTGGTGGACAACTAAAGATATTTTCTTTGGCTCCTGTACCGGTGCAACATTGTCAAACACTTCTTCTTGATTAACTACAGTCTTCTTTACTTTTGGTAATACAGCTGTTTTCAACACAGCTGCTGGTCTCTTCCTCGTAGCAGGCAGGGTATGTTTCCGCTTGCTAATAGCAGGCTGATGTACTTTCTCCGGCTGATTTTCATCACTTGATATCTCGGACTCCGGCTCACTCTCTGGTTCTACAGGCAACTCGGGTATGGGTATTTCTGTTATCTCATCAAGGAAAAACTCTCTAAATGTTTCCTTGAAGTATGCAATGGCTTTATCATCTTGTTCAAAAGGCGTTGGAAGGCACATTTTGTTCATCAAGTGTAAAGTTTGTACATAAAGTGGTTTGTGAGAAACTAACCTGTGTATGATGTTAATAATGATTTTTGGTGAGATCTCAGGGTACTTGTATTTTAAATAATTCGTAGGAGGTTGGTAGAAATCTACAGAAGGGTTCCAAGCGTTTAACCTTCTCAAGAATTCTTTAACATGTTTTGTGGTGAGGGAACTTTGATCTTCATCTTCTTTATCGAGCGTTATAGGTTCTTTGTCAAATGAATATTCAACAACTAGTCGTCTATGGGCAATTTCCAGCTGGTGTAAGCGAGTTAGAGACTGTTGAGCTGTTTGTAAAGACGGAAATGAAGCGAAAGTGTAGTTCCGCTTTGCTGAGGTTTCCCATACCTTTTCAGCGCCAAAGTGCCTCAAGAGCTGCTCCTTCTCTGGCAGTGTCAAAGCCGTAGGAAGGTGCCGTATTATTAATACTTTAGACATTTTACAAAGATTAATTATTTAATATCGGAGAACATAAACAAACCGAAAACACCCATATCCACAGAAACGATGATGACAGGTATGAGGAGTTTTTTTTTGCTTATAAAAATTGGCCGGTGGTATTGTCCCAAATCTGGCCTTATTAAATCAGAATAACTATGATGTGATGAAAACATACGTTAGGTCTTATCTATACAAAAAAAATGTATTGTTACTTTCAGTAATTGAAACAAAAGAGTTTGGGCAAAACATCCAAATCCGTTTACAGCTGTCTCTGAAAATAGTCCTTAGATTCTCAGGAATACCAGCAAAATAAATTTACCCCCAAAATGACGAAAATAAAAGTAAGTGCTGAAGATGTAAAAAAATTAAAACATTTTTTTTTGTAGTTCGTGGAAGCATTTGAACGACAATTAAATTATGTGATTAACTTATTGATGACCTTCAAATACAGTTTTTGTATTAGTAGCTAAATAAAGTCTGACCAGGAATTTGACAGAGTTTGCTATGTTGCAGCTTAAATTCAGCTGGCAACAATAAATAAAAAGAAAAGTAAGCATCATCCAATGCTATTGTCAGTTTTCTTTCCGGCTCCGTATAAAATTGTTCACTTTTAAAAATAAGTCCGTTTGTATTTGGGGTTAATATTCAAAACGAGTTTCTCGTATGTATCACGCTTGTAAACAATAAAACTATGCTACATACTAATAAAAAAATAAGTATAGCCGTAATCTTTGCCATGATGTATAACTAGGCAAGCCTTTTATTCATGATAATGAGCTACTAATAGCCAAAAAAAACATATGGAAAGTCCGAAAATTCACAATTAACGTATGTTGCACGCGTAGTTTCGCTCAGACAGGTAAATACAGCTTTTTTAGTTATTGTCGTAACACATTTCAATGTAAAGCAGATAACTATGCAAAAATATCATAATTTCAAAACACAGATTGGAATCTTGTCCCACGCGCTTGCGGCTAGTAAATATTATGTAATGTATTATCGGTATGTCTATTTAAGTGTTTTATAGTTTAGAACATCGAGAATCAATAGTCCTATTGTCATTTACCTGGTTTATACTTTCGACAAAAAAAAAGACTTTTGCTGTAATTTGTGTGCCAATTTAGTCCACACAAATTACATTTTATGATTAAATTCGATAGTATGAGCATTTTATATGCTAAATAACATGTTATCCTTAAAAACCAAAATAAATACAATTACACTACTTTCTATTGTCTAGCTAGTCTATTAAATGAGTCCGAAGAAACTTGTTATTTGTGATTTTAAAAATATTTTTAAAGACAACCATAAGACCGATTTGTTCAAGAAGCATCATTTTCTGTTGTTACTAATGAAAACCAATCGCGAAGAGTCAAAAACCTAAGTTTTATTACGTTAATTTATATTAAGAAAGTTAAAAATGTAAATTGTGTTAAATGAAAAATATTCGGCAGCGAATTGTAGCTAAAATATTCATCACAAATGAGTGCCCCTTTTTGCACTTTGTTCATGATTGCAATTTCTACCGTAATTCATTATCATAATAATAAAATGAAAGAAAAAAAATGAGCCATGAAAATTACCAAAAAGTCGTGGTAACACACGACGCCCTTGACAACTCGCACCGTTTTTCAGCCCGACCTGTCAATGAGTGCGCCAGTTCTGAGTTTTCAGTAAAGCTTTGGTTTCCTAGGACAGCGGTGCCGTCACATACCGTCTTTTCACGTCGGCAAGATTGCGGACATAAAAAGATGGCCGCCTTTACGGCCGTGACATGTGTAAAGTTCCACGGCCGTCTTTACGGTGCTGTCATCTTCGCGTTTCCCGCCCTCAATACAAAATTGATACTGTCAAAACATTCAAGTGTTTTATTTGCGTCGCTCATTGGAATATGCAATGGACGACCTCGATTTAGCTCTTATAATTTTCATGAAGGATGAATCATCAGAAGATCAGAAGAGGAAGACAGACGAATGGAGGAAGGAGGTATCTTCAAATCTCGTGGCTCGGTGCATTCGAGAATTTGGTACGTCGCCGTTTACGGAGCAACGAAGACAAATTTAGGGAATACTTTCGGCTTACGCCAGAACTGTTTGATTATGTACTGAATCATATAAAAGATGAATTGATATACAAACCTTACAATAGACACAGAAATCCGATAAGCCCAGAGCAAAAACTGTGTATATTTGTTAGGTAAGTCAATAAAAAAATCGTTTTTGCAAATCTTTACGTACGAAATCTATTAAAACTTCGTCGTCTTCGCTGGTCCAGTAGGACTTTGAACTCATTTTGTTCGTCCTCCGGCCGATCAAAACAATACAATATTCTATGAAAATCAGCTGATGTATGTTCATCAGTAGTGTTGTCAGGTCAATTGTCTTGAAAATTACAATGGCAGCCTTGAAAAGTTCCAATTTTCGACAGAAAAGTTCCGTAAAACGGAACCAAACGGCAACACTGATGAAAATGGCTTCACCGCTATCGAGAAAAAACGTCGGCGAACTATCCAACACCGCCATTACGGCCGTCACGCAAATGATTTTGACGCTACGGTGTCGAGTACCGCTCTCTAGGAAACCGCGCCATTGTATTTACATAGACAACGTTCTAGTGACGTCACTCACCGCTGTATTATGGCCGCTATATTATGGCACCGCTGTCCTAGGAAACCAAAGCTTAATCATTGATTCCTTGACAACCATGGTATTACATAGCCCTTAGAAAATAAGTTATCAGTACAGTTTTATATAACAACACAAATTTCAATGTCAACAATTTCTACCTTCTAAATGTCAAGTGAGTGTGCGAATTGTCAAATACAAATATTAACCGACTTATATTTGAAGGTGTATAATTTATAAGGTGCCGTAAAAATACTGACTACTTAATGGCACATTTTTTTTAGTTATTGTTGCTAGGTGAATATTTCATTTCAAAATGGCGATGGCTGCAGAATTACCGGTCAGTCTTTAGGTATAAGTAAGTTTAGTTACCTAGACTTTAACCATGTTATGTTTTTTTTTAACAATAAATGTTTTTTTTATTTACAATGCAAATGCTCAGAAAGTCCCCTTTATGTTGGTAAACATTCACGCAGAAAGTTTTACTTTCCTGCACGATTGTACACACTGTGCGGGAATGAAAATAGGAACTACTTTCCCGCACGCTGTAGTGTGCGGGAAAGTAAAATGTCTATTGCGTCGAAACTGAAATGATCTGAACAATAAAATTACAAAGTTGTATTTTGTTTTTTTGGGTGTTTTAAAATTGCTTTTACTTCTTAAATATATTTTTTATGTGTTTCCTCGCCTGATGCATTGTAAAACGTTGTATGACACTCGTGCGAATAGGTAATTCCCAACTTGTGTCGATGTAAAACACTCGCTCCGCTCGTGTTTTAGAGCACCTCCACTCGTTGGGAATTACCTACTTTCCGCACTTGTATCATAATTATCTATTTTATAATGGTTAGAAATTATATGCGAAACATGGGAGCTTATTAGCTCTATACGGTAACCCTGGTTTTCGTACTGCCTGTCATCCAAATATCATAGCATAGGTCATGGCAAATCTGTCAAAAGCTGTACAGTGTCCTTGTTTTGAAAAAGTTTTAATTTCACTAAAGTGCAAGAAATCCGTTTAAAATAAGGTGTCGTAGACTAAAACATGACGGAGGGTCAACAACCGTCTAAGACTGCCAAAGTCGTAGTGCTCGGAGACATCGGGCGAAGTCCGCGAATGCAGTATCATGCACTATCGCTTGCTAATAGCGGTTTACGAGTAAATATTATCGGCTATATTGAGAGTACACCGTTGCCTGAGATACTAGAACATGAAAACATTACGGTCACTAAGTTGTACCCATTAATATTTAACAGGGGGCCTAAAATCGTTCAGTATGGAATGAAAGCATTATGGCAAGCTATAAGCTTGCTTCTAACACTTTTTGTAACTGGTAAATGCCATTATCTACTGTGCCAGAACCCTCCAGCGATACCTACATTGCCGATATGCAGATTCTACTGCTTACTAACAAAAACGAAGTTTATTATTGATTGGCACAATTACGCATATTCTATAATGGCACTGGCGTCTCCAAATCGGATGCTTTTAAAGTTTGCAACCGCTTTAGAACGGTATTTCGGGCAATCGGCGAACCATAACATGTGTGTCACATATGCTATGAAAACAGATTTGTTTCAGAAATGGGGCATTGAGTAAGTGGTCTTGATACATTCATATTTTTTTTAATATTGGCAACATGAACACTTCATTGAAACAATATATTTTTCTCCGTTAGCCTGATCTTTAACATAACTTTTAAAATATTAAATTTCCAGGGCAATAGTCCTCTATGACAGACCACCAAGAATATTCCACACAATAACATTAGAAGAAAAGCACCAGTGGTTCCTAAAGATTGGCCAGCAGTACCCCGAGTTTAGCTGTCCAGGGAGAGACCTGCTCAACCACCCCGCTGGAGACACCGTCACCAAGACGGCTTTCACCAACTTTGTGAACAACAAGGTGGAAGTCAGGAGGGACGCCCCGGGATTGCTGTTCAGCAGCACTAGTTGGACTCCTGATGAAGACTTCAGCATTTTAATGGAAGCTTTACAAGGTGATTTTCTTGAAAATTCACTTGAATTCAAACTTAAACAGCCCTTCTCTCAATAGTTATAAATTTTTGTAAGTTCATTTAGTTCCCATCATCCACATCACCATAAGTTACTCAATTCAACCTTGCATAAAAATATTCATAACTGACATTTCCTATATGCCACTGCTGGGCAAAGGCCTCCCCTCCTCTTCTCCAGGCTATGCTATGCCAGCTCTGGCCAAAAAGATTTAAATTGTCTCAATTAACATCCTTTTTAATTTTATTTCAGTATATGAAACAACATATGATCTCACGAAAAAACTGCCGAAACTCGTTTGTGTGATAACTGGCAAGGGCCCTATGAAGCAGTACTACACAGAACAGATAGCTGCACGGAAGTGGCAACACATAAGGGTGGTAACACCGTGGCTTGAGGCCTCGGACTACCCCACGATGGTGGCAAGTGCCGATCTTGGAGTTTGTTTGCATACCAGCTCATCTGGCCTTGATTTACCCATGAAAGTGGTAGATATGTTTGGTGCTGGGTTGCCAGTTTGTGCTTTTGAATTTAACTGGTAGGTTTACACTAAGAAAATTATTCTACATTGTTGCCATAAATTTAATACACTATGAATGAATCCATATTTTTTATAAATTTCAGCATTGATGAACTAGTAGAAAATGGAGTGAATGGTTATACATTCAAAACCAGTGATGAGCTTTCAAAGCTAATAGTTGGTTGGTTCCTCAACTTCCCAAACAACGAGGAACAGAATAAAATAGCAGCGGAAATGAGGACACAGCTAGAAAAGTTCCAGATGTCCCGTTGGGAGGACAACTGGGTCCTGAGAGTTAAAAAGTTCTTTGAATCCTGATCTCAACTTAGATGTATTAATTATTGTTATTATATGGGGCCAAATAATTTTATAATGTTAAATAATAAAGGTTTTTTTTTATTTGTGATCTTAAATACTAAGAACTGAACTTTCATTTTTCACTTCCTTAAAAAAAATCTTGAACCTTGAAATGAAAAAATGTTTCACTGAAGCTTAAATTTTTCTGGTTCACAGAAAAACATTTTCAATAACAAAGTTACATTTGCATTTTGTTACTAATGGATAATGCAGTTAATTTCTATTTTCTAAATTAAAAAGATAGTGTAAAGACTAATTTAACTTCTCTTATAGGGTAACTATCATCATTAGTAGTATTTATTCAGAATTAGAGAAGAGAGGGATTCAGAATCACCTAAACTAATCAATATTTTTAATATTGAGTCATTTTGACTGTTAAATAAAACAAACACTGGAAATTTATAGCTTATATTTAAAAAAATACACTTCATATTGTCTTACACTAGTAGTCTTTCAATTTCTTGCTGCACACCCTGAATCTGTGGTTTCAGCTGCGAGCCCTCATTGATAGTGATGGAGCACGCTACAATGGGGCGGGAGACTCCGCAAGCACGACCCAACGCCTGCTTCGACCGGACAAATACATAGGGAACATTTTTGTCTTCGCACAGCAACGGAATGTGTAATACTATCTCCAGCGGCTCAGCATCAGCCGCCATTACGATGAATTCAGCGAGACCACGGTTCAGGGTCTTCGTGGCTTCGTTGGCGCCCTTTCGCAACTGTTTGTAGTTAGCTGCCTGCTGCACGAGGTTGAGCATCTTGGCCGTCAAAGGCGCATCGGCCAGAGGGTAAGCTTTCGGGTTAACTGCGGCTTCGGTTTCACTCTGGAACGAAGAAATACCACTTATTACAAAAACTCGAAACGGTGAAACAATACGACGCGCGGAGACATAACCTCAAAACATCAAACAGCATGGATAATTTAAACGAATGTTTTCATTTTATTTTGATTCGTTAAACACAGATCTCAAAGTGATACTTATTAACCAAGTATAATAAAGTATGTTTAAGTGATAATAAGATAATCACGTGGACTTACCATGTTTGTTTTCAGAATTCAGTCGAGAGAAAATTTAACCTCTCGGCGATTTCTCGCTTCACTGAGGAAACTGTTTAGTTAGAGGAGAACGAATCAATTTCGACTCGATTCCAACAATGGAGTTGTGTTATTACAGCGTTTACACTTTTGAAATTTACACAAAACGCGTGCAATGCAACACGAGAACACGAAAGAAAATGACGTTTCGCAAATGTCAATTATAAAAAAAAGAACGCTTTGGTTCTGTTCGAGGCACAATTAAAACTACCTCGATATTGACTGGTTTACATAAGGTCAGTACGTTTGCGCGGGTGGCTAAACCGGCTTCAATAAATATCGCGCGTGCGTTCATTCCTTAGTAAGCAACGACTTAGTGCGTTCGTACTGGTCTAAGGAGTCTGAGGACCGACTTCAGTCTTCAAACCATTATTCACTTCACGCGATGGCAATCTCTGACTGATGGCGGATGGACTGACTTGTTTGATTAGTCCGCCACAAAGTCATAAAAACCGAACCGACTATCTATGTATAATAAAATCACCTTTGGTTGGCAGCCTTGTATATTTGCTACGGCAATGAAAAAAAGAATAACTTTAGAAATTTTATTTATTACTAATATTATTAATACTTCTCATTTACAAAATCTCGTAGTAAGTACACGATAAGCATTTAAATTTCACAAAACACAAATCTAACTTTACTTACTTCATATGGAACCATTAAGATTATGTACATTTCTAGAATGAAAATGGGATCATCCATGCTAATGGCATGCCTTATGGCATTAAGTTCGACTTTTGTATTCGTTTTTACTAATGTGCAATAAAGTTTAAATCATCATTCCAGCCGACAGACGTCCACTGCTGGACATAGGCCTCCCCCAAGGCTCGCCACTCAGACCGGTCCTGTGCTACTTGCTTCCACCGGTTTCCCGCGACCTTCACGGGGTCGTCACTCCATCTTATTGGAGGCCTACCGACAGCTCGTCTATCGGTTCGCGGAGGCCACTCGAGAACTTTCCGGCCCCATCGGCCATTCGTTCTGCGCTGCGAGCAATGTGCCCCGCACTGACACTTAACGCTCGCAATTCTTCGGGCTATGTCGGTGACCCCAGTTCTACTGCGGATATCCTCATTTCTGATTCTATCACGCAGAGAAACCCCGAGCATAGCCCTCTCCATTGCACTCTGAGTGACTTTGAGCCTTCTTATGAGGCCCATCGTAAGCGCCCACGTCTCGGAACCATAAGTCATCAGTGGCAACACACACTGGTCGAAGACTTTCGACTTGAGACACTGCGGTAATTTGGACGAAAAGACACTGAGAAGCTTCCCGAACGCTGCCCAGCCGAGTCGGATTCGACGATCGACCTCTTTCTCGAAGTTGGACCTACCTAACTGGACTGTTTGTCCCAGGTATACATAATGGTCAACAACTTCGAGCGCAGAGCCTCCGATTATTACGGGAGTTGGCACAACGTGGACATTAGACATGATTTTCGTCTTGTCCATGTTCATTTTAAGACCAACTCGATCGAAAACTCTGCTGAGGTCAGCGAGCATAGTACTGAGGAAAGTTTAGCATTGCTAAAGTAGCCGTCTGTTACCTCTCGACCGATTTAGATGTAATTTTGTATGGTTCGAGTCCCGGGGAATGAACGTAGCTACTTTCTATCCAGGAAAAACGCATAGATCCCGCGGGAACGCGATAACTCACTTCGACTTCGCGGGCAGAAGCTAGTTTAGTAACATAAATTCATTTTCATGAGCAATTTTCCAACAAGACTGTGCACTGGTCAGGAAAGCCATTGAACAATATTTTCCCGACACCCAAGAACACAGGCTAAAGCCGGAACCCCACTGCTGCGCATGCACATGCTAAACGTGGGACTATTGTATGCTGCGTGCATAGCGTGGCCGTGCGCTGCTTTGAAGTATCTAATGTACAGTTTGATAAGAATAGGGATGACGACAGGGTGAAGAAATCGAAATTCTAATTAGTCCGTCAGTTAGATAATAAAAAAATATTAGACACGTTTTTTTGTTTTATCAAATTAACAAAGAATGACTAAGTTAAGACACATTAAAATTGGAGAGTGGGGGCTAACTACGTCACCGTTAGGTATAAATCGTACCTAACCGTGACGTCACGCGACATTTCAACTCAATATATCTCCGTATAAGTTTGATTTCGTGAAAAAAGAAAAAATACGTGTCCAATACTTTTCAATAATCTTCCTGATAGACTAAGGAAAAAATAGTTGTTGTCGTCTACTCACATGACGCAGCAGTGGCGTTCCGGCCTAAGGGAGGCTTATGTGGGCAGACAAGGTGCAAATTCGAGGTCATCAAGTCATTAGCCACAGAATGCGATACTTATACTTCGGAAATGGTGTATACAACCACCAGATATTTTCACGATTTTCATACAAAATGGACAGTACACTGTACACAGTAACAATCATAATTGAAAAGGATATTGTGTACGAAATGAACATACATTTATACTTACATCAGACTGTATTCTACAGTGTATTTCCCACCTCAAAGAGAATACAGTTGTAACTTAGGCAACCCCATAGTAAACTTTATTTGCACATTTTTAAAGCAGAAAATACAAATTCGTGTGACTTACTGGGAAAATATCTGACAAGTTTGAATTTTTAGAATGATACTTTTTTATTATCGTGTATCTGAATTCTTATAGTCTTATCGTTTTTAATGCTTAAAATTACTTCTCATAGATCATCAATATTAGATTAGAACAAAAGTTTTAAAACAATTCAGCTTCCTAAAATTATTATACTCATTTACATGACAAATATGTATATCGTAAACACTTTAGGGCCATTTATTTGTTTTAATAAAACCACATTTTTTTAATCTCACATTATGGATATGACCTTTTCCATATAGAAATAACAGGAGAGTGGAAATATTCAACATTGCCAATGGCTGATTCAACTGGCCTTTAAGGATGCCATTAAAAACCAAATATCTGTCTTGTCTATGACCACGAAAAAAAAAAACACTAAAACGAAAACTCTATCACTGTTGTCTATTCTGAAGCCACACTGGATGGCTTCACATATCTGTACTAGTTGGGCTTCTTGAACTGATGGTTTTGATTCTGATGGAAGTTCTGCTGATGGTTCGGGTTTTGATTTTGGTTCTGGTTCTGGCTGGAGAGGAAAGCCAGGTGGCCTTTTGGGCATTTGTTGGCGTAGTGTCCTTTCGTGCCGCACTTGAAGCAGGTGACCTCCTCAAGCGGCTTGTGCATGGGGCGCTGCATGCGTTGTGGGTTCTCGCCGTTTTCCTGATCGCTGGCGGGCTTGATGTAGCCGAGGGCTCTGTACCTCGCTTCCTCCTGCCGCTGGGCAGCTTCCCTTTGCTGCAATCAGATGTTAGGGTCAGAAAGTCGAG
The DNA here is from genome assembly GCA_963971205.1 of Aethes cnicana. Classification (NCBI taxonomy): domain Eukaryota; kingdom Metazoa; phylum Arthropoda; class Insecta; order Lepidoptera; family Tortricidae; genus Aethes; species Aethes cnicana. Next base: position 12,610 of record CAXARK010000726.1, read on the forward strand.
TCATAAAGATACTTTTATAAAATGTTTAATTTAAATGATTAGTTATTCCACTCAATTTCCTACCCCACTTAAGGTACGATTTCAAGTGATAAAAACTATCCAGGACCATCCCTAACCCTTGATGCCCTCGGTCCCAGGATCGGACTTGAAATTATTATGACCTTTCTCAGTTTCCAATTACTAACTACCAACTTCATCTAAATCATCTGTTTAAGTGGCTCATTTGCTTTTATAATAGTAGTAGGGACAGGGATATGGTCTTTACTGTACAGTGTTTCGTAACCTGTTGTGTGGGAGTATATGTATGGGGGTTCGCAGTCTCATCAATGGGTCATTTTGCTAAAATAATTAAATTCTACTAAGTTTTTTGATGGATACGCTTTGCAAGGTGGCGTGAGCGGCTGATGTGCATCCAATCGTTCAACATACTTTTCACATAAAATCATTCCAAAATTCAGTATTACTTTTTAACCCTTTTAAATAATATAGTCCTCGAATCTCTGGTTAATTTCCTTGACATTGGAAACAATAAAAAACCAAAACTCACTTCAGCCGGTATCTTGTTGCACGAGGACGCCTTATGGCCGACCTCGTTGCAGTAGTGGCACACAGGCAGCCTCTTCGCGTCCTTGGTCTGCTCGGGCGGCGCGGGCAGCTCGAAGCGCGGGTGCATGTACTTGCAGGCGGGGCCTTCGGGACAGAACCCGCTGAGATAGTTGGTGCAGAGCACGCGGCGCACGTGCCGGTGCCGGCAGTGAGGGCCGTGCCGACAGAAACCGCGGTCGTACCTGCAAGAAACATTCGAATTTAGCGTTCAATCATTTATTCAGCAAATTGGTCATACATGGGGACTTTTACAAATCAGAAAATTAAACGAGTCTACCAGTGCTCGCTAGCTCATTGCTGAAAACAAGACAGCCAAACAAGCTCCGCAGAAACATTACAATCAGTTGGCACCACGGGGCACAAAGGTGATATGCGTACGAAAGACGGCATACAGAGATGACAGCAGACAGGAGCGAATGGAAGAGGAAAATTATGTATTTTTAAGGTTTTGTACCACCAATAAAAGAGAAGTGTTTGAATTATTTATTAATATTTCAATAGTAACATATAATTTTACAGTCAATTCTTCTCTGGACTGTGGTTGTGCCATTCTGAACACCCACCTCGAAATAAAGTTTGCTCTTCACCTCCATGATTTCTCTGATTTCCCTGTCTGAAATTGAAAGGCAAATCATATTTGAATCTGTAAGCCTGTATACAACATAAATGATCTATAAATCAAAACTTTTTTACTTACCATCAATGTTTGATCCGATGAATTAAGAATTTAAGACACATTGTTTTGTGTCGTCTTCACACACATAATAGGTCAGCAATCAATCTCTTCAAATTTTCAGTCTTCATAAATACGTCAAAATGAAATATAGGGTGACAACCGGCCTTGTACAATTTTATTAATCCAACATGTTCAAAGTGCAATAAATGGCTTATAGTTTTTTATTGCACATGTTTAGATAGATGTTTGTTTTTATATATTTTGATAGTTGTATTAAAGTCCTTGAAGCGAAAGGTTGTTTGTTTCCTTAAGTTCCCTTGGAGACAGTTATAAACCCTTTTTTAGGAATTGCAATACACAAAGGTTTGATAAAATGTGGCTTGAGATAGATAAACAAGGTGAATTTTTACTACATTACATAGTCATCATTATTGTGAGCAGGTAAATTAAGGATGAAAATTCTTGTATTTAGTTTGTTGCTGAAATATATCCTAAAAAAATTACAGTGACCCAACATCTTACCAAGGGCAGTCTTTAATCTTGCTTTCTGGGTCTATATGCAGGAATGGACATTCTTTATTGTGGCACGCATTGAATCTAGCGTAGAAGTAGCACTCGGGCATTTTGGACATGTCATACTCGTGCAGGAACTCGCACTGGTCCCCCTTCTTGCATAGACCGCGCAGCCAGTGCTTGCAGACGATCGTGCGGTCTCCGCGGACGTGGCGGTACGGACACTGAGGCCCATTCGAGCAACCCCCAGGCTGACTGTAAAACTCGCATACAGCCGCCGTGGATTCTAAAAAAAAGTTACTGAATGTTTAGAATATGAAAACAATAACCAGCTACAAGTGTGATGTATAGTAATAACTAATAAGTTGAGTTTTATGAAGTGTTAAAGGTCACTCACTGTCCATCCCTGGAAACGGCAACGGTAGGGCCCCATATTGCTCATCTAAAGCATAATCTATATCAAATTTGATGTGGTCTACGTTAGCGACTATAACCTCCATCTAGAATTGTAAATAAGACACTACTTATTGATAAAACTATAATTACAGACGCGTAACGCGCTTTGCAGCGTTGACAAACATTTGACGTTTAATTTGACACAGATAAGGTAAACACGGAATAATTGTAACGAACCAGAAGTTGCTGCCAACTTACAGAATCAAATAGAAAGTTAATTGGCTATGGGTGAAAATGAAAAATGACAATGTGCTCGATTATTTTTTTATGGATATGAATAACCTTCCGTATCAAGAGAAAAAAATCTCAGAATTTTCCTTGCCGTAGATTTCGCGTAAAAAAAAGAAATTGATTTTGTGTTATGACGATTGAAATAAAGGTGTTTCCTTGGTCCAAGCATGCAGCACTACTTCTTGAAAAAATCAATAATGTCAATAGTGTCAACACTTTTTTCAAGACGTAGTGCTGTATACTTGGACCAAGGAAACACCTTTATTTCAACCGTCATAACGCAAAACCAATTTAATTTTTTACGCAGAATCTACGGCACGGAAAATTCTGAGATTTTTTTCTCTTGATAAGGAAGGTTATTCCTATCCTTAAAAAAAAATCGAGCACATTGTCATTTTTCACCCATAGCCAATTTTTTAGCGAAAATACATTTCCCCTACGTCAAACCAAATGTTAAATGCAAAGAGGATTATAAGTATAGTGGAAAAGAGTGGCAACTCCGACCGAGAACTTGCTTGTACGGAAAGTGGTGCCAGCTGGTGATCGATGAGTAAACTAATGTCCATATACCTACGTATAGCCAAGTATTCATATACGTACCTATTGAGATTTGCTATTTGAAGGCCAGTCCGTACGGGTTAACACGGCGCGATTTTTCGTGATTTTGGAAAGTCAATGCAACTACCTGGGAGGAAGTACACATTGATTTTCTAAACTTAAGTAAAAATCGCACCTGTTAACCACATGTACGGACAGACCAATGAGGTTTTGAAGTTCACAGATTGCCTCATTATGTAACAAATGCTTAGCACATAATACTCAGAATAGACTTAGCTTTTTAATTTTCATCATCAGGGTAAGTTAGTAAAATGGTAAATAGTTCAGAATGAGAACAATCCGTAAACACGACGTGATACCGAATAAAAAAAGTATAAGTGTATAGGTATCTTTTTTATTTAATATGAAAAGTATGGTATGGTCTGTTTACTAGATATAGTAGTCACGGTTTTAATCTTGTCATGCATGATACCTTCAATGAGCAGTGATCGCTTACTTTCGTGTATTTCGTGGCAAACTTATGACTTAAAATTAAGACTTGGAATCATTATGTAATTGTTCACTAGGGGTGGATCGTTTTTTTGGGATTATACAATTCTAATAGTAATAAAATGTTACCTTATTGCATTAATTTCTACACTATAGCAATCTTAATACATAGGTTGAAAGCCTCCGCAAGGTCATTGAAGTTTACTATAAACCCACATTTAGAGCCTAATTTTAAGAAACAAACACTATTTTTGTAATTGGATTTATTACGACTGTATACTGAAGAAGTAAGTATACACCTTCTGATGAGTTGTATGTAATTGATTAAGCACATTTTTGATTAATAAATCGAATTATAGTGAAGTGAATTGTTAGACATAAATAAGAGATGTTTTGATTAATATTGTAATGTTATTGTACATTTTTATACTTAAAGCATTTTTGACGTGTGCTTATCCAATATATCATTTTAAATTGAATTGAATTAAACTCACGTCGCATGCACGTTGCTGCTTTCAGTGTGACCCGGGCTTAAGTTGGATCCATGTTGAAGCATACAATATTGCATTGGCTAATGTAGGTTTTTAATTATAGAAAAAACCTTGGGCTGTATTCGAAGTCTTAAATAGTAACAGGAAGATTCCCTATAGCATCACTCACGCGTGATGGCGCTCAAGTTGAACTTTAGTTAGTCGGTGTAGTTTATCCAAATAAAGGGCAAAACATATATCGATTTTCAATTGATCAAAGTAATCAGAGGCTCTATTTGGAGTTTTAAATAGGGAAAGAGACATTTACAATCCTAGCGCTCACGAGTCACGATGCATTAAATTAAATTAAAAATTTGGCTATTTACAAATTATATTTATGTAATGCTTACATCACTGAAATCGATCACATTGTTTTTAGAACCACTATTTCGAATGTTGTTTAAAAGTTTTGCATACTGACCCATCTAAATGGCCCAACCTGTATAACGTTAGTCACAACTTTACAATACATAGTTAGCGATCACTGCTAATGAATTGTAACCGTCAAGATAGAGCACACTGTAACATTATCCAGGATCTGATAATGCATATAAATAGTTCCTATGGAATATCCAGGTAAATTATTATAACGCAGCTCCTTTACGCCGCCTTTACACAAATTTCGGAAAGTTTAAGGGTACTACTATGTTTTAAACTAGTAATTTGCATAATCATATCTTGGATATGTTACGGTGTACGCTATCTTTATGATCACAATGAATTAAAGAAAATAAATTTATTTCTTACATGTTTTATGTTTGTTAAAATAAATTTGGGCTGCCTTCTTTATAACATCCTCTCCATCATACGTTAATTTTCCTTCCAATATTCTGTTAATTGATCTACACCAACTGTATATAATTATATTAATAGTTGTGTCTACAAAACACTCTTTGACATCATTTTTATGAGAGTCGCAATTCAAAAAATCAAAATCTGTAAATAAATTTACAAAGGTTTTAATCCTTTCTTTGATATTTTTTTTATAACACTCGTTATTTAGAAACGCAACTGTTAGTTCTTGTATGTCTTTGAAACACGCTACTAGGCATTCAGACGGATAACAAAGCCATTTTTTGTCTGTACTATATTCTTTGTTACGAATATATTTGTAAATATCGTTGTCTGAATTACCCAGTAGCGTGTTTTTACATGTTTTGCATCCTTTGACCACTTTTTGTAAACATTTAGACAGGGCCCACCCGCAAACATAAATTCTTTGATCAGCCCCTGAATCATAAATATTCGTATTATTTTGTATTACATCCAGAGGCTGATCAATGATTACATTTTGTGAAAGCGAAGGTGCCGTTACTTTTTCTGTATTATTGATTAAAAATGAAAGTGACTGTAAACAATTATTAGTGTCCTCTTCACAATTTGCATTAATAGCATGATTGCTACTATAGTTATTAAGTAACAATGTCTTAAATGCGCTTTCGAACCCAATACAATTAGGCATTACATTTCGGGCACCTAAGCTCCTAATACTTCCAAAGAAGTTTTCGAGTGGGTCTTGATTAAAATTACGCGTAATCATTGCATCGAAGCCATGTTTGTGAAGCAATAGTTGCCACAAGGACTTGAATCCTTCAATAGTTTTTATGAAGTTCGTGACTGTTGGTACAGCTTTTTCATATTTTTGAAAATCATCTTTGGTAACTAAATATTTTACTGATTTTAACATTTTTATGGCATCTTGCCATAACGTATGATGAGGGGAGTTACGTTTCACAGCAGCCCTAAAAATTTTACCGTTTTGAACGTGGAAAGATGAAGCATTCAAACTATCGAATAACTTGTCAATTAGTAAAACAAATTGAACAATATTTTGGCACTCTTCTGGGACACTTCCCCTAGCTACGAAGTTGTCGGCGGCTACAGCCATGCTATAGCTAAGTACTTGAACTGCATTTTTGACCCTCATTTTTTTCATTTTTTGAGGGTCAATGTGCTCATTGGTCAGTTTGGGTAGGAGACGCAACTCTCCGTGCGACCTATCAGCTTCATAAACCCGCTGAAGATCCTCCCACTTAATAGTTTTTAATGAGTTATCATGTAAATAAACCATTTCTTTATTTATTAAATTATTCCTAATGCCTTTTATCAAGTGAGGAGGATCAAACAGCGGGATTATTTCTTTATTATTTATAATAATTACATCTTTTCTCCATTCCTTCCCTTTCTGAAAATACTCTTTTTTTGCTTCGGCAACTAAACTATTAATAGTGCTAACATTAGCTGAGCTCTGATCGCACACGGTTGCTACTATACATAAACCAGTAGCTAATATATTAGTTACTACATCAATTAGTATTTCTTTAAGTTTAAACGTTTTTAGTGCTTGGACAAAGTAATAAGCTACTGGTTGTTTAAAATTTCTTTTAATACCCTTGACCATGAACACAAGAGCGTGATTAGCGAAATTTTCCGTTTTTAGGGTTCCGTACCTCAAAAGGAAAAAACGGAACCCTTATAGGATCACTTTGTTGTCCGTCTGTCCGTCCGTCTGTCAAGACCCTTTTTCTCAGGAACGCGTGGAGGTATGAAGCTGAAATTTATATCAATTACTCAGGTCTACTGTCCCTTGAAGCTGTGAAAAAATCAAACTTCTAAGCCAACGCAATCAAAAGATACAGCCGTTTATGCCGCAAATTTTCGACACTTGCAAGGGAATCAAAACCTACAGGGTGCTTCCCGTGAACTCAGAATCTTGAAATTTGGTACGAAGCAACGTCTTATAGCATAGATAAAGGAAAAATTACGAAAACCATAAATTTTTAGTTACATCACATAATATATTTTTTTTTAATAATTTTAACCTTACTACCCATTTCCTCATAAACGCGTAGAGGTATTAAATTGAAATTCATACCAAATACTCAGGTCTATAATACCTTTAAGCTGTAACAAAATCAAACTTCTATGTCAACGCAATCAAAAGAAACAGCAATTTAAGCTGCATATTTTGAAACTCGCAAGTACTCGCAAGGGAATCAAAACCTAAAGGGTACTTCCAGTCGACCTAGAATCTTGAAATTTGGCATGAAGCAACGTTTTATAGCACACATAAAGGAAAAATTCCGAAAACCTTAAATTTTTAGTTACATTACAAAATATATATTTTTTAAGATCTTTGTCTTAAATTTATGCTACTCCATCTTTCCCCATTGTAATGTTATGAATTTCATTTTGCAATAAAAATACCATAGTTATGACTCGATTGTCGTAAAGAACGAACTTTGTAAACCTTACAGGTTTGTACGGAACCCTCGGTGCGCGAGTCCGACTCGCACTTGGCCGGTTTTTTTCTTCGTTCCCATAGTTTTCAAACCCCACAAGATCGTCCGTGTACACATTGTATTGAATTTGTGGGGCAATCGACATTTCGTCGAATATTAACGTGCACAGACGATCTTGAGGCATCATTTTATCTACAGTATTTTTTAATTCCTCAAAAACGACGGGATTTATACCTGGTGTTAACTTCACCTTCGATAGTAATTGCTTCAGAATTTTCTTGCAGGGCAGTGTAAACTGTTTACATAATGATTTATATGCAGATGGGCTTTTCTTCATGATTGACAATGCCCATATTTTCTCGTCTTGTTTGTACCGCCGCCCTTGTTTTCTCTTCGGACCTTCCATGAACTGCATCCTCGTGAATAGTTTCGCCGCCTCGGACATATTTTGAGTAATTCTTTCGAAGTCCCTTTTTTTAGACCGACTTTGTCGAAGTAGTTTTACACGGTATTTTTTTACTTTTTGACGCAATCTTCTTATTTCACTCTGGTTTTGGCGCTCCTTCTTTGCATAACTTGTCTTGGTTTTTTCCAACAAATATTCAAATGTTTTATCTGAAAAAAATAAATAGGAATCAAATAAATTACTTTAATCTATATCTTCTAATATATAAAATGTGTGTCACAATGTTTGTAACCAAACTCCTCCGAAACGGCTCGACCGATTCTTATGAAATTTGGTGTGTATGTTCAGTGGTTCTGAGAATATAACGTAAGCAAGCTATGTTTCATATATGTTAGAAAAACAACGTTTGCGGGGTCAGCTAGTATATCCATATTATCCATACTAATATTATAAATGCGAAAGTAACTCTGTCTGTCTGTCTGTTACCTCTTCACGCTTCAACCGCTGGACCGATTGCGATGAAATTTGATATGCAGATAGTTAGAGTCCCGGGAAAGGACATAGGCTACATTTTATCCCGGAAAAACGCATAGTTCCCGCGGGAGCGCGATAACCGAATTCCAGGCGGGCGAAGTCGCGGGAAGAAGCTAGTAAGTATTATTATAAATGCAAAAGTAACTATGTCTGTCTGTCTGTCTGTCTGTTACCTCTTCACGCTTCAATCGCTGGACCGATTGCGATGAAATTTGGTATGCAGATAGTTAGGGTCCCGGGAAAGGACATAGGCTACTTTTTCTCCCGGAAAAACGCATAGTTCCCGTGGGAGCGCGATAACCGAATTCCACGCGGGCGAAGTCGCGGGAAGAAGCTAGTTAATATTATAAATGCGAAAGTAACTATCTGTCTGTTACCTCTTTACGCTTCAACCGCTGGATCGATTTGGATGAAATTTGGTATGGAGATAATTGGAGTCCTGGGAGAGGACATAGGATACTTTTCATCCCGGAAAAGCGCATAGTTCTCGTGGGAGAGCGATAACCGAATTCCACGCGGACGAAGTCGCGGGTAGAAGCTAGTGTGTGTGTGTGTGTGTGTGTATATATATCCATATTAATATTATAAATGCGAAAGTAACTCTGTCTGTCTGTTTCCTCTTCACGCTTCAACCGCTTGACCGATTGAGATGAAATTTGGCATGGAGATAGTTGGGGTCCCGGGAAAGGACATAAGTAGCCTATGTCCTTTCCCGGGACCCCATCTTATCCCGGAAAAACGCATAGTTCCCGCGGGAGCGCGATAACCGAATTCCACGCGGGCGAAGTCGCGGGCAGAAGCTAGTATATATATAAGACAAGAACTGCCTGACTGGTCGATCAACGCAAAGCCAAGACTGCTAGACCTAACAACATGAAATTTCCATGAAAAATTAATAACACATAGTTGAAGTTCACAATATGTCTGAGCCTCACACTATTAGGCGTTGTCTGTCCCTTGGAAGATGTTAACAAAAAAAGATGAATGTTAGAGTGAGAAGATGAATTGAAGGATGTTAGAGTTAACAAAAAAAGAGTTATTAGCTTAAAAACTTCTAGTTTGGCAGTAAGGTTCCTCTTGTGACCTAAGTGAGCACTAAGAAAGGATTTTTGGAAATTCTACCCCTAAACAGGTTGATTGATGGTGGTAAGGTTTGTATGCGGGGACGTAGTCGTGGATAAGAGCTATTTATTGTATAAATAAATAAATAAATAAATATCTTGGGACATTTCACACATATTGACCTAGCCCCAAACTAAGCGACGCTTGTATTATCGGTGCTAGACAACGATATAAATGCTTATATACTTAGAGAAATACATACATATATAAATACTAAACAAACATCCATGACTCGAGTACAAACATCCGTGCTCATCACACAGTTTGCTCCGAGCGGGACTCGAACCCGCGACCATCGGAACAGAAGGCAGGGTCACTATCAACTGGACCAATCCGGTCGACCGTATAGGGTCAAGCAAAACGTTATGATGATATTTTAACAACAGTATAAGTTATCGATTGTAAGCGCCTAACAGTTATGCGTGACGTGAGCTGTCTATTGCGGAAGATGGTGGAAGCGAATTTTGTGTGAGACAAATCCGGATCATCTAAATCGGTTCAGCCGTTCTTGAGTTATAAGTGGTGTAACTAACACGACTATGTTTTATATATAAATCCATACATACTTAATATTATAAATGTGAAAGTAACTCCGTCTGTCTGTTACCTCTTCACGCTTCAACCGCTAAGCCGATTTGGATGAAATTTGGTATGGAGATAGTTGGAGTCCCGGGAAAGGACATAGGCTACTTTTTATCCCAGAAAAACGCATAGTTCCCGCGGGAACGTGATAACCGAACTCCACGCGGGCGAAGTCGCGGGCAGAAGCTAGTATAGATATGCAAAAGTAATTTTGTCTGTCTGTCTGTTACCTCTTCAGGCTTCAACCGCTGGACGGATTTGGATGAAATTTGGTATGAAGATAGTTGGGGTTCCCGAGGTAGGACAGGCTACTTTTTATCCGGGAAAAACGCATGGTTCCCGCTGGTATGCGATAACCGAATTCCACGCGGAAGAAGTCGCGGGCTGAAGCTAGAAATACACTCACCAACAATGAGAAGGGGTCACTTCGTATAGGATTTTCCATACTAAGTGACCCGTTGTAAGACAACTCGAAGGTAGAAAAAATTGCATAAGAAACCAGTATGGTGGAGGGATAGAGACAGAGAGAGATTTTCGCTAGAACGCAACTGACGAATATGGAAAGTGATAAAACTTATTACCTGCGTCAAATCTTGTCCTTTTACGTCGTGGAGAGCTCTTTTCAGCTGCAGTCATGCAAGTCATTGCAGAAGAACCAGATGGTATTGGAGAATCGGTTGCAAACAACGCTGAAGATGGTCCTGGCAAGTTGGTGATATCAGCCAAATGCTGAGCATATTCTCTGCGGGGTCGAGAATAACTGTGGTCATTTTCCACAATAGTGCTCATTGACTGTTTCACACCTGTAATATAAGACGAGTTTGTTATTGTTGGTTTTTCCCAATAGAAGTATGATACTGTAAAATCAATTGCCGTTAGTCTATGAGTGTGTATAGATACGTATTTGGGGAAGAGTTGATGCTAATGTTTAGAGGCTCGCGTCATATGTTTTTTATGCAAAACATACAATCAGAAAAAATATTTAAGAAAAAACTTAAATTAAAGCACATTTTTTACGATAGATTGATTTATGATAGATTGATAGCCCAAAAACAATTTACATCAATACATTTAGTGACTTAATAGTCAAACATCAAGAGCATTAATATGTATACACTTTTGGACCTTATTTCAACGGAACAAAGATGATACAGACAGTGTATACAGACAGTGTGTGTGTGTGTGTGTGTGTGTGTGTGTGTGTGTGTGTGTGTGTGTGCATATTTATATCATTGACAATACATAACGGGGATTAAAAAAGATTTTTAGCTGTGTAGCCTAACAAATTTGTAAAATTTTTATTAAGGGTAATTAATGTTATAAATATTTTTTTTTTATTCATATTATTTTTAATGCAAAGGAATGGACTCATAATTTCCGCCATACAATCCTATTTAGAAAGACTCGACCATTAAGTATTCCTACAGAACTCGTCGCTTCCACACTACTTTCACTTTGAAATATATAATTCTGTATTTCTGGCCTATGTGCCACTTTCAAACAACTCTTTCTATCCCTTTAGCATATTCATTCCAACAATTCTTCGTTCTCACATCAGGTTTTTTCAAATCAGTCTTTCCTAAAAAGTTAGTATTTAAAGAAAGAGTACTTACGATGCAAATTTATAGCCGGTATTGCTGACCAAAAGAGTCGACCACCAGCTGTCTTCGTCGACGGGTCAAAATGGTGATCGCAAACTCTCTTGTTCCGAGCAATTCGTTTAGGGTCACTTTCGCGTAGATGATCCCCAACAGCCGATACCCATGCAGCGAATAGCTCAGGGCGTTTCTCCGGATTTGGAAAACGGTGAAGAGGTGCACCCCTTATGGCTAAAAAAAAAATAGAATATAAAAAGGTGGCAAAATACTCCACATACCTAAAATATTCTATACTCAATTGGTATAATACCATACCAGCGTTTCTTAACCTTTTTACTGGAAAAGGTGTACTGACACGGATCCCCTAGGAAATCAAACTCAGTATCGCGGACCCCCTCAGTAATAAAAAACAGTAATGAATTCCGATTTCAATGATCCATAGATGAGACCGCGGACACTCGGGGGTCTGCGGACCACAGGTTAAAAAACACTGCTCTGTACAGATGTTCCATGGTTTTAAAATAGGTACCTATTACTAGAATACGCGAATCTCATCTCATCTGAAGTATCACTTCGCAGATTCGTGCAGGTTTACTCACAATGTTTTCCTTCACCAAAAAGCTCAGTGGTCAAGTTAAATTCATATTGAATTTCACACATTTGGAATGTGCACGTAACTCAGAGGTGCAAGCTGGATTCAAAACCCCGACCCTTTGAATGCAAGGCGGAGGTCGAACGCCTACCACTACCACGGCTTACCAAAAAAATCATTACAACAAAACTTGGATATCAAAAACTATTGGTACTGGTAAATTCATTTTCTGTGTTAAAGTGCCCCTATGTAGCCAATTTGCTGAATAAATGATTGAATTGAATTATTGAACTTGTGAAACAGGTTTTCAAGTAAATCATGCTTGCATATATAGGGTCAAGTGTTGTGATGATATTTTACCCAGAGTATAAGCTATCGATTCTAAGGATGTTTTTTAGGCTTTTAATATTTTTTTAGTTGGTTAAAAAAAATAGTATAGGCCAGTATGGGATTGATGGTGAGCGATACCTGCTTCCAATAAAAAAAAAAATTGTTACCTGCTCGAAAAAAAAGCCTAAAAAACGTGCTTAGTATCGATAACTGATACTGTGGGTACCTAACATATTGCCATAACGTTTTGATTGACCCTATCTATACATGGTAGGTCGGATCCTATAACAAATAATTAACCCACAGTATCGGCTATCGATTCTAAGCATATTTTATAGGTTTTTATTTTTTTTAGTTGGTAAAAAAAAAATTGTATGGGATTCAGGCGTCGCTCACACAACCAATCCCATATACAATATTTTTTTTACCAACTCAAAAAAAAATAAAGACCTATACAATATACTAAGAATCGATAGCCAATACTGTGGGTTAATTATTTCAATTATTTGCAACTGGATACAACCCACCCCCCCATGTATAGGGTATAAGAAACTGACCAATGACTGACTGATCGATCAACACAGAGCCAAAACTACTGGTCGTAGACAGCTGAAATTTGGCATGCAGGTTCCTTGGGGAGCGTGGGAGAGCACGAAGAAAGGATTTCCAGAAATTCTCACGGGAAACAGAAAAATACTTACCTACCAAGATCTGATCTACATTTGAAGATCTGTTGTCATTGCAATAGTCTTTTAGCATAAAATAGTTGTACAGGCCTTCAAATTAAACTTGTTTGCTTTTACTTAAAACAAAAATTTGAAATAGTCCTTTGTTTGTATGCATATTTTGCTACATTATATTTTTCAAGGCAGAGCTTATTTTTTTATAACATCTATATTAAGTAAGCACATTATGTACTAGCCGTGTCCCGTGGTATGACTCACATAAGTTCCAAGCTCTGCCTTGAAAAATATAATGTAGCAAAATATGCATACAAACAAAGGACTATTTCAAATTTTTGTTTTAAGTAAAAGCAAACAAGTTTAATTTGAAGGCCTGTACAACTATTTTATGCTAAAAGACTATTGCAATGACAACAGATCTTCAGAGGTATTTAAATACAGGCTGCTAGAAACACATCAAATGTTTTTCTTATTTTATTTGAAAAATAAAACGATTTAGTTTTACAGTGTCTATAATGGAAATAGGTGATGCCACAACTATATGCTTGAAATTACCACATGTCAAAAACTATTCCATTTGCAGAAAAGGTTTTCAAAAGTAAAACATATCTAATTTGAATCTAACTAGGTGAACCAACAATATTACCCTTGAAAAATATCGCAAAATAAAATGTCAACCTACATAGCTTTTTCTTAAAAACTATTATCTTTTTGTGATCAAGCCGAACAATTAAAAGTATTTACAATTCTGAAAAATACCATGTTAAAAGAGATACAAGTAGTGATAATTTAGATCCTCAACAAAGCAGAGTTTAGCATACTGAATATAATTATAACCTAACAACTGGATAAAACTGTTCTGTGCCCAGTAGTAGGACAAAAATAGGCTCTTATGGTAGAAAATTTACGTAACAAATTTAGTTAAAACGTAGCTGTTTTCAATTCTTTAAACAAATACTGATAATGCACATGTGATTACTGATACCTACTTGACGGAACATTTTAGTAATAAGTATATGTATACCACCTGAATCTCTTATTTAAATTCACTAAGGAACTTAATCAGAATAAAGACTGTGCGTGGATTTTGAAGAGACTGTATACTATGGTTCTAATGAACATCAATGCATGTAAGTAATAACCTAGCTAATAAAATACGGAAATCTAAGTTTGAAAATTAACAGGTAGGAAAAGTTATTATGGTAACTAATATTTATAGACAAGTATATATTTTTCAAAAGAGCTTACCTGTACTATTACAGCCAAAAACACAATATCTTCTCTGCACATCACTCATGTTGTTAATCGAAATAATTAACAACAAAACTCAAATTTATAACAAAAACTCAACGAATAACAAATATACTTAACAAAAAGAAAACAAAGTAACAATAAAATATATAACAGAAACAGAAAGCAACAAAAACAACTGAGATAACCTCGAAATGCGCATCAACGTCCGAAACTTGAAAAGCCAGAGTTGACAATGACAGGCCGGCCGGCCGGTCCAAAATGGCTACCTTTTTTTTTTTTTAATCCAAATCTCAACCGCTTGGTGCGCTGTCGTCTATGCAAACTCATGACGTTTTAAGTGTGCCCCCCCTGGTTAAATGACAGAATTGTCAAAAAAGTTGAGCTGCGCTGCGTGTGGGATGCGGTGTTTTAACGCGAATATTTCCTTTATTTTGTATAATAATTAAGAAAAGAAAGCTTCAAAATGTCTTTGTCAGATCTCAAACATACATTACGAAAGTATGAATTCCCAGCCTGTGCCAAGGAAGCACTCATTAGAATAGGTAAAATTTATTCTGTTTATGGACTACTCCTTCGTTACACAGCTTGTTTACCACTTTTATTTTACGTGAATTTCAGAACAATTACTAGTGGGCCGATCGGCACCGAGCAGCAAGCAGCTTGACATTGCTATGGAAATTATATCGGAGTTTGTATTCTGTGAATCCACGCGGCGCGGTGATCGGAGAGGTTTGAATCCCCTACAAGAACTACAGCTCATAGACGTGATCTGCGACTATCTATCGAATTGTACCAATGAGACTACGAAGAACACGATATTCCTATCCCTATTTGGAGGTGCAGACACTCAAAAGAGATTGAAGATATTGAGTATACTGGCCAGCATGGCCGTATCCGCCTCTAGTACACCGGTAAATAAACCAGTATAATTATATTTTATTGAAAATACTACTTCATACTTATAAGAAAGACAGACCCTGCTTTTATTGGTCAATAATTGATTTTGGATTCGTCCAGGCTGTTAACCAAGTTAAGATATCCGAAGTATAAAAATTTAATGACACCTTGGCTAAAAAATCATTTAAAATTACAGGTGCTGCTAGCTGTTGGGGTGTGGCTCCAGCAAATGGGCTGTTCCTCCCCCCCTTCGCTGCAGCTAGTGGAGAACATAATCCGAGACCATTTCCACCTGAACACATTCAACCAAGCCGCCCTCAAGTCACTAGCGACCAGCGCTCCGCAGTTCGTAGCCAACTTCATCACGGCTGTGACAGAGCTGTATATGCAGGAAGTGCAAGGAGTGAGGAAACTCCCCCCTAAAAACTTGTTAGAAGTCATCACATCCTGGGTTGGTAAATATTACTACTTGTTGCCCATCCCTAGACGGTTGCGGATTGTGAAGTTTATTGTTTGGGCTATTCAGGTCCGAGAATCATTGCAATCTAAATTATAAATTGTAATTTTAATGACACTATGTTTAAGAATAATTGTACTGCGTGATATATAAGTGCCTTGAAGCATATTCTTTTAATAAAAGATAGTAGAGAATATTTTAAGGGCAAATTGATTTATTTTAATGAAGGAATGGAGTTAAGTGCTGGGTATGATTACAGTACAGTGGTCAAATTATTTTAAACGACTTTTATTTCGTGAATATCTGCATGCCCACAAGGTCTTCGGATGTTGGATCCACCTCTGAAACTGCCTCTTCTAAGTCTGCCCTCCGACATATTGTTTACTAGTCTTTGCTTTAAGGGATGATTTACAGGATAAAAAATTATCCTGTCCTTTCAAAGGACTTAAACTATCTACATACCAAATTACATCTAAATTGTTTCAGCGCTTTTTAAGTGTGAAGAGGTAACAAACTCTCATAATTTTCTTTTTTTCTAAATATGAACATGCATCTGAATCTGAATCTGAATAGCCTTGTTTCTGACGTCATTTGTGGTCTTGGATTTGCCATCTTTTTATCTTCTGGTCGTCAGTTTGCCAGTTGGCAAAGGCCTCCTCCAGCCTCTTCCATTCTTGTCTGTCTATTGGATGAACATGCAGATTGCCTTCATTGAATCTGGTAACCGCCTCCTATGACATATAGAAATTATTGGCGTACCCAGCAACCCGCACCGCATAGCTATCCCATAGCGCGAACCATCGTGCGCACTGCCGCACGGAGGGACGAAGCGAGTGTGTTGTACAGTTGCGATTTTCGTGTGTAAATCAAAATTCTACAGTACAAAGTTAAAAACCGCAGCGCCGGAGGCCACTGCGATGCGGAGCAGCGTGCCGAGCGCGTCATATGTCACGTCACGTCTGCGCCCGCCCAGATCATTGAAAAATAATACAACTCAGTGTACCCCCGAAATTATTATAATCTCCTTTTAAGCTATTTTCTATAGTAAAATACAAACAATAACAAAGTATAAACACATTATAAAAACCTAACCTAGAGTGCCGCCGGCAGCGAAGCAAGGCTCAAGCTGCCGGTGGTGACAGCTACAGAGAGAGGAACCCTGACGATGCGCGCCGTGTCCAGGAGTACCGCCTTCTGCATCTGACCCTTGACCCAACCACCCAATTATAATTATTATTATGTGAATAATAGGCGAGCAGCAATCTGGTGCTGATATGCCTATGTCACAATGTTCATTATAGTAAATTTAAAAAAAAAATAGTTTTAAATGTTCACTGATAAGTGGTTAATGCGATAATAGATGTCGCTGCCTAGGTAGCCTGTATGGAAATTTGAAGCACCTCTAAATACTCATACTCATCCTCATATTTATTTATTGTCTCATGGTTTAGCAAAATAGGTACAAAAGGTGTTAGTTTTTTTTTTAAAGAAGTCTAGCTATACACATGGCACCCTGCAGGGGCATTACAATACATAGATACTTAACCTAAAGAGTGTTATTTATCTAGGAATATATTAGCTATTTATAATTAAAGTGCATTTTAAGTCAACAGAGTTAAGTATAGGTACATTTTGAAAAATATCGAAAATAACGTCATTATTTAAATATTACGCTCATACGGAGCTTTTCCGATGGGCGCCGTAATGTAGGGCGATTGTATATGTAATTGTGTATGTAAGTTCCTCGTTTCTGCGGCAGGTATACGGGAGTCCCTCGCTGTGCGTGTCGGCGCAGCAGAACCCGGCGGCGCTGCCGGCGGGCGCCATCCCCATGGCCGCCGTGACGCCGCTGTCTGGCCTCGTGCACTGGTGCGCGCTCGCGCCGCTATACATCGACGCGGGTAAGAATACTATAGCAAAATGGATATATGTATGTCGGCGAATAACCTTCGGTGCCCGATATTTTTAATTAGATTTATCAATCAGTGCGCACGCCCGGCGCAGGCGACGACCGAGGGCTACTCTGAAGCCACAAAGTCCCCTCACCCCGGGGAACCCTGATCGTCGCTCTACTGACTGACAGTTCATGATATGACGTCACTCCAATTTGATAGCCAGGTAGGGATGCCAGTAGAGGTGTGTAGATCAGGAATGAGAGATTCAAATGAACTATATCTTTTCATTTATATCACTCGCTCACTGAAGAATTAAACAACTCACTATATCAGTTGACATTTCAGTCCATCCCGTTCTGAGCCGAACAGACGCTTGAGAGCACTCTTCACACTTACGAATCGAATGTATAAATCTGTCTCATGTATACGCGCTCACGTTAAGAATTCATTGTGTGAGTCGCTCAATTCGCTCAGTTTTACCTGTGTGTGTGATATAGTTGATTCATTGACATGTTATCCCTACAGATGTCGCGATTAAGAGTTGTTAGGAGTTTATAGATACACTGAGCGAGATGAGCGAAAAGAGTGAAACATATCTCGGTGACATAAAGATATGTATCGCTCTTTTCACTTCAGTGATATGTTTTGCGCATCTCTAGATGCCAGTACTCGTTTAGTGGGGCCAACGTGTGTAAGGCCCTGGTCTGGGCCCTGTTTAATAAACGTTACAATCCTACAATTTTGTAAAAAAGCAACATATTTGTAAATATGTGCGACAAATGCTGTTTAATAAACATTACAAATGTGTAAGGAATTTACAAGTGAAAACCTTACAATTTTTTCAATAGTAAATGCTGTTTGATAAACGCTTACATTTGACTAGTGAATTTTCGAGATAGTGGAATGTAATAATAAATTAACGATCTTATCACTCGAGAATAAGGATGTGCTATTCGGGCGGTTTAGTATGTCTGTGAACTTAGCATATCAATTTCGGGCATCTCACAATCTGATGACAGTTCTAGTAGCATCCCCAATAGTTCTACAGTTCTTGATAGTTATTTTTCATAGTTCTGCTCATTTTCGAAAAATAACGGAACTTTAAAAAATGAGATGCTAACTTCGCGTACCGAAAGTTAGCATCTCAAGAATTTTCGAGTTTTCTCTGCAGTTCTAGTAGCATCCCCAATAGTTCTACAGCCCTCGATAGTTATCTTGAATAGTTCTGCCCGTTTTCGAAAATTAGCGGAAATTTAAAAAATGAGATGCTAACTTCACACTCGGAAACCTAGCATCTCAAGAGTTTTTGAGTTTTTTCGACAGTTCTAGTAGCATCCCCAATAGTTCTACAGTTCTTGATAGTTATTTTCCATAGTTCTGCTCATTTTCGAAAAATAACGAACTTTAAAAAATGAGATGCTAACTTCGCTAACCGAAAGTTAGCATCTCAAGAATTTTCGAGTTTTCTGTGCAGTTCTAGTAGCATCCCCAATAGTTCTACAGCCTTCGATAGTTATCTTGAATAGTTCTGCCCGTTTTCGAAAATTAGCGGAAATTTAAAAAATTAGATGCTAACTTCACACTCGGAAACCTAGCATCTCAAGAGTTTTTGAGTTTGTTCGACAGTTCTAGTAGCATCCCCAATAGTTCTACAGTTCCTGATAGTTATTTTCCATAGTTCTGCTCATTTTCGAAAAATAGCGGAAATTTTAAAAATGAGATGCCAACTTCACAATCGTAAACCTAGCATCTCAAGAGTTTTTGAGTTTTTTCGACAGTTCTCGTTGCATCCCCAATAGTTCTACAGTTCCTGATAGTAATTTTCCATAGTTCTGCTCATTTTCGAAAAATACCGGATATTTTAAAAATGAGATGCCAACTTCACAATCGTAAACCTAGCATCTCAAGAATTTTCGAGTTTTCTCTACAGTTCTCGTTGCATCCCCATTAGTTCTACAGTTCCTGATAGTTATTTTCCATAGTTCTGTTCATTTTCGAAAAATAGCGGAAATTTTAAAAATGAGATGCCAACTTCACAATCGTAAACCTAGCATCTCAAGAGTTTTTGAGTTTTTTCGACAGTTCTCGTTGCATCCCCAATAGTTCTACAGTTCCTGATAGTTATTTTCCATAGTTCTGCTCATTTTCGAAAAATAGCGGAAATTTTAAAAATGAGATGCCAACTTCACAATCGTGAACCTAGCATCTCACGAGTTTTTGAGTTTTTTCGACAGTTCTCGTTGCATCGCCAATAGTTCTACAGTTCCTGATAGTTATTTTCCATAGTTCTGCTCATTTTCGAAAAATAGCGGAAATTTTAAAGATGAGATGCCAACTTCACATTCGTAAACCTAGCATCTCAAGAGTTTTTGAGTTTTTTCGACAGTTCTCGTTGCATCCCCAATAGTTCTACAGTTCTTGATAGTTATTTTCCATAGTTCTGTTCATTTTCGAAAAATAACGAACTTTAAAAAAACAGATGCGTACTTCGCGTACCAAAAGTTAGCATCTCAGGAATTTTAGAGTTTTCTCTACAGTTCTAGTAGCATCCCCAATAGTTCTACAGTTCTTGATAGTTATTTTTCATAGTTCTGCTCATTTTCGAAAAATAGCGGTAATTTTAAAAATGAGATGCCAACTTCACAATCGTAAACCTAGCATCTCAAGAGTTTTTGAGTTTTTTCGATAGTTCTTGTTGCATCCCCAATAGTTCTACAGTTCCTGATAGTTATTTTCCATAGTTCTGCTCATTTTCGAAAAATAGCGGATATTTTAAAAATGAGATGCCAACTTCACAATCGTAAACCTAGCATCTCAAGAGTTTTTGAGTTTTTTCGACAGTTCTCGTTGCATCCCCAATAGTTCTACAGTTCTTGATAGTTATTTTCCATAGTTCTGTTCATTTTCGAAAAATAACGAACTTTAAAAAAACAGATGCTTACTTCGCGTACCAAAAGTTAGCATCTCAGGAATTTTCGAGTTTTCTCTACAGTTCTCGTTGCATCCCCATTAGTTCTACAGTTCCTGATAGTTATTTTCCATAGTTCTGCTCATTTTCGAAAAATAGCGGAAATTTTAAAAATGAGATGCCAACTTCACAATCGTAAACCTAGCATCTTAAGAGTTTTTGAGTTTTTTCGACAGTTCTCGTTGCTTCCCCAATAGTTCTACAGTTCTTGATAGTTATTTTCCATAGTCCTGCTCATTTTCGAAAAATAGCGGAAATTTTAAAAATGAGATGCCAACTTCACAATCGTAAACCTAGCATCTCAAGAGTTTTTGAGTTTTTTCGACAGTTCTCGTTGCATCCCCAATAGTTCTACAGTTCCTGATAGTTATTTTCCATAGTCCTGCTCATTTTCGAAAAATAGCGGAAATTATAAAAATTAGATGCCAACTTCATTCTCCGAAACCCAGCATCTCGAGAGTTTTCGAGTATTTTGCATGAAATACATCCGAAAATACATTATTTTGCCTCTATGAGAACACTCAGGCAAGAGTTCCAGCTTATACAATAACTAACTTTCCTATTCTAAACTCGATTTGGAAATTATTTACGTCACGAAAACTATGTTTTTAATTATACATACGTAGATACGAATGTATTTCAGCAGTTCTAGCGATCACTGTCCATATTTATTGTATCATCTCAAGATGTTAGTTTTACAGTCCTTGATATTCATATACATATACCATTGGGTGAACCTATTTCTGAAAAAAAATTAACGATCAAAATTTCCGAGATGCTAACTTCACACTACAAAAGCTAGCATCTCAGCAATTTTCGAGTATTTGGAAAGAAATATGTTCGAAAACACATAGTTCTGCCCCAGCAAGAGTTCCAGCTAGAAAACAATAAAAATCGTGATTTTCACATTTTCATAATAGGAAGGGTGGTATTTTTCAATAATTCTCATTTGCATCTCAGCAGATTTGGATAGATACGCCGTCAACACTATTACAATAACTATCTTCTCTATTCTAAAACTATGTTTGTATTATAAATACCTACACACGAATGCTATCTACATCTGTTTCAGCAGTTTTAGCGATCAGTGGCCACAGTTCTAGTAGCATCTCCAGCAGTTATACCGTTCTTGATATTCATATGCACATTAGGTATACCATACTTATAGGTGTGAATATTTTTGAATAAACAAGAGAACGACCAAATTTTTATGAGATGCTAACTTCACACAACGTAAGCTAGCATCTCAACAGTTTTCGAGTGTTTTGCACGAAATACGTTCGAAACCACATAGTTCTCGTAGAGACGAGAACACTCAGCAAGAGTTCCAGTTAGAAAATAATAAAAAACGTGACATTCACATTTCTGTAACAAATGCCGGTACGGGAGTTAGGAAAGATGTTAGTTTTCTAGAGTTCCCTTTAGCATCTCAGCAGATTTCGATTGATACGCCTCCAACATGAGTACAATAATGATCTTCCCTATTCCAAACTTGATTTGGAAAGATTCATGTTACGAAAACTATGTTTGTATTATAAATACCTACACACGAATGCTACATCTATTTCGGCAGTTCTAGCGCCCAATGTCCACAATTCTAGTAGCATCTCCATTAGTAATACAGTTCTTGATATTGATATAACATAGATATGCCGATTTTGAAAAAAAAAGTACGATCTAATTTTATGAGATGCTAACTTCATACTAGAAAAGCTAGCATCTCAGCAGTTTTCGAGTATTTTGAAAGAAATACTTTCGAAAACACATAGTTCTGCCTCTATGAGAACACTCAGCAAGAGTTCCAGCTAGAAAACAATAATAATCGAGATTTTCACATTTTGCCAGTAGGTACGGGAGTCAGGAAAAATATTATTTTTAGGGAGTTCCCTTTAGCATCTAAGCAGTTTTCGATAGATAGTTAGATACGCCTCCACCATGATTACAATAACTAACTTCCCTATTCTAAACTCGATTTGGAAATATTCATGTCACGAAAACTATTTTTTTTTTGTATCATCAATCAATCAATTCTTTATTTCATAATCATTCAATCATAAATACCTACACACGAATGCTCATCTATTTCGGCAGTTCTGGAGATCACCGTCTGCAGTTAGTTTTCAAACCGGGAGTGAAAAGGTTTTACAGGGTCGGCAGCGCGCGCGAGTCATGCCTCTGGTAATTGCAAGACTTGCAAGCGTCTATGGGCGACGGTAACCTCTTACCATTAGGAGGGCCGGCCTTGCTTGCCACTCCTAATGTACGATTCCCACCAGACGCGCAGAATCGAAAATATTTATTTTATGTGTAAAGGAATTTATACCGTCTATCCCTTACCGGGGTACGCTCAATGTCAAATCTTGAGGATTATTAATCTAAGAATATCACTTTGTAAATTTGTAGGTTATGTTTATTTTTCAATGACATTGACAGGTTTTTTTTTCTTTGATGTCAGACGTGGCTTTGTATATACAGCCAATGCCTCCAATGTTCACCGACGAGTATCAATGAATTTCAAAATTCAATATTTAATTTAATACGGAACCAAAGTTAAAATCCTTCAAATTAGTATCGCTAAATAGCCTATTATACGTAATAAAAATGTAAAAAAAAACATTGATTTTTTTTGTATCATACCCAATTTGATTAGTACCTAAAAAACTGGTTTGAAGAAATGAGTAAGTTCTCGGTGCCAAACTGCTGATGTCTTTGTCACTTGCGCGCAATTATTGTATTGCCGTCTCACACGCACGATGTCATTTAACTGCCGCCCGTCCTGCCGAATCGGGAAGAGAAGAGCAGAGATTAGGTCATACTCAACCTTATTTTTATAAGGGCCGCAAATACATTATGAGCTATGGAGCCGCGGGCCGCAAGATAAAATGAAAAAACCGGCCAAGTGCGTGTCGGGCCACGCGCAAATTATAGGGTTCCGAAGTTGACGATGCCCACAGTACCTTTCTAAGACTTACTAGCATCTAGCTAGCCTGTGGTATGACGTGCCCGCCCGACGCGCCTGCCGCTCGAGAAAAATCATTGGTTTTTTAATCATTTCGTAAGTTGGTCGACTATGACTCGTAAGTTTGTACAGCCTACTTAGCTGTGATAGTTTTCCTTTCAACTACGTTATATATGCCATAACCGTGATTTTTTTCAGCCAACCAAATACCACCATTTAGCTGGCAGGGGGGGGGACACGTGACTCTAACAAAAAATAGCACTTTAAAGCTTAATATTTCACAAACGCATCACTTCATCAAAAAATGGTTTTAACAAACCCACAATATTTTTTTAATACCTATTCAACGATATTACATCCCCACTTTACGAGTCGGGGAGGTACCCTATAAAAAAATATATTTCAAAATTTTATTGTACCACTTTGTCAGCGTAACTAATATGTATATTCATGCCAAATTACAGCTTTCTAGAACTAAGCATCTCCGAGCAATAGTGCGGACAGACGGACGGACGGACGGACATGGCGAAACTATAAGGGTTCCTAGTGGACTTCGGAACCCTAAAAATGGTTTATTAGGGATTAATTACTTACTATATACTACTAAAAATTATTGCTTGAAAAAAAAATACATACAGTGTAAACTCTTTATAACATCATTCTATATAACGATAAACTCCGAAATGAGCACCATTTGGCTGGTTTACCTTAAAAACCACGCATTAAAAAACTTTATAGCGCAACAACCATTCTCTATTACGAAGAAATGTGTTCATATTTTGACTCCGAAAATATTTATTACCTGTGGACGTTATCTTATCAAGCTACAGAAGATGCCGACTAACCCTTTAAGGTCCCAACGTACCTGAGAGGTTGTAAACAACCGTCTTGCTTTTGTTATTGTTAATTGTTGAACACGTGCATCATTACTCATTAGGCTTGATTTTCTTGGAAATGATGGTCTCTAACATACAAAACAAGTAATGGCATACCAAAAAACATCAGGCAAAGTTAACAGACAGACAAAGATAAAGAAAAAAATAATTACCTACGTAATTATCGTGAATTTGGTTGTTTTTCTTTCTTCATTCCATATAACGATAACTCTCTACTCTCTATAACGATAGAAACTGCTTGGTCCCTTGTGTTTCGTTATAAAGAGTTTACACTGTACCTACTAATTAAAAAAAATACTAGTCGGACCGGTGAACTTCGCTTCACCACGGATTCCCATACAAAGATATTGTTAATTTTTTTAGGTACCTATTAATATATGTGTAATATAAAATATACGCGCATATGCGAACTCTTTATTCGCAAAAATTTACTTAACACTGTCTTAATTATTTTCGAGGGACAATGGCCAAAGATTGTTTAAATTATTTTTTAACCTCTTTACCTAAAATATAATTTACTAAGAACTTACAAGTGCTGCATGGTTTTTTTGGGCTCAAAATGGCACAAAAAATCCTCTCATCTAACAACTACCGATAACTGAGCGCGAGCGGCCCGCGGGTTGAGTATTGCTGGTAGACGGTGCGGTGGTGGTGGCGTGGCGGGCGACAGTGCGCCCGTAGCGATGGGGCCCGTGAGGGATAGATTAGATTGTCTAGTCTAAGTAGGTAGTTTGTGAGCTTACAAGGTTACAAGACAGCTTGTGTGTCTATTGTTTTTTTATAAAATTGTATATTTCCGTGTCTAAGTAAACTAATAGCAGTACCTATTTTTAAAAGCCTTTATTATTACTTACATACTTTTATCAACCGACGAAAAAAAAAGGAGGAGGTTCTCAATTCGACGCGTATATTTGTTTTTTTTTTTTTCATGTATGACCACGCATAACTCCGTCAATTGTGAACCGATTTCGTTGATTCTTCTTTTAATTGAAAGGTGTATCTCCAACTTGAACTAATTTCATAATTTGGTTTAGTTCTGATGATGGGATCCATGACAAAACGAGGGAACTCCTCGAAATTTGTTAGCATGTGTATGATTTTGGCATCATTTTCAAAGACTACAGTGACACTTACGTCCCATCGTACACATGTTTGGAAACTGTAGCCGAAAAAAAATTTTCATTAAAAAAATAAAACCGACTTCAAATTCCGACAGCCAGTGAAGTCGGTGTCAAGTGAACCGCCCCAGAGCTATGACTACCTTATAGTAAACTTGACACCAACTTTACTGGCTGTCGGAATTTGAAGTCGGTTTTATTTTTTTATATAAATTTTTTTTTTTACTTTCAACTGTTCCGTTGGCTGTCTGTCTGTAATCAAATCTTGCAAGTTGAATTTGCTCCACTTCCCGGTTTCCTATTTAGCTGAAATTTTGCACGAATATGTAAATCGCGTGACAATGCAATATTATAATGACGTGGAGCTGATCTGATGATGGAGCTGGAAGGTCGCCATCGGAACTCCGTAAAAAAACACAACCCTATCGAGTTTGGGCTCGTTTTATTCGTCTTGAAGGGTAGATGAAGGATTTACAAGGAAAAGTACAGTCAGCAATAAAATTTGAGAAAGTTAATGATACTGTGAGAGCTCGAAGAAATATTTTATAAGTAGGTACTTACTTATTTAAAGGGTTTGTTTTGTCACACATTTGTATAGGTACCTACCCTCAACAGCAATGAAAACAGGTCACTTTTTACCTATGGAAAATCCTATACTTACATAGACCCGTTTTCATTGCCGTTGTGTGAAAAAAGCTGTGGTAGCCTAGTGGTTCGACCTACCTCTCATGCCGAGGGTCGTGGGTTCGATTCCGACTCGCACCTCTAAGTTTACTGTGTGGCGAAGGAAAACATCGTGAGGAAACCTGCACGCATCTGCGAAGTAATTCAAAGATGTGTGTGAAGTCCCCAATGCGTACTGGGCCCGCGTGGGGACTATAGCCCAAACCCTCTCATGATGAGAGGAGGCCTGTGCCCAGCAGTGGGAAGCAAATAGGCTGTAGTAGTAGTAGTAGTGTGAACTGTGAACATAATTATATACCTACCTACCTATTGTGTAATATTTATGTAAGTAGGTAGTAGTATTTTTTTGTGTAACAGATGATCTCTTAAGTCTTAACTAACCAATAATCATGTCTCTTAGGTACTTGACGGGCGGCAGCGGCATGTGTTTTATGGACACATAAACACATTACGCGATCTTGACGCCCGCCGCGCATCGGTTAGCAACCGTAGCGCGCAATGTGTCAGTAAAACGCTCGCCGCTGCCGCCTTCGCGCGAAGTTGTGGCTTGTGGCGTGGCGTGCTTGTGGCCAAGCCATTAGCTAGGGCTCGAATACTCATATCTGAGAAAACTCAGATTTAGCTATTTTCACCCGATCAAAGCTCGGTCGCCCAGGTATACTACCTACTTTGAACGCTAATTAAAACTTGTAACTATAGGATTTCTATTTACCTACTTACCTATTTCCTTATTTTTCCAATCTATCTCCAAAACGGCTGTAACGATTTGGACGAAATTTGGGGTACAGGAAATTACGGGGGCGACAAGTCTATCTAGCTAGGTGTCATATCTGAGAAAACTCGGCTTTAACTATTTTCTTTTCACCAAAGATTCGCCCAGGTCTAGGTCCTAGGTAGGAACCTACTTAATGCGCTCTAAGTTTAAAAGCCCCCGCCTGTTTTCATTTTGACTGGCGGACCAAATCTAAATAAAATCAAAATCTAATGTCCTAAGTAGGTACCTATAGATGACATTTGTAATGCGCAAATGATTTAATTTGCATTAGGTAGGTATTAATATTACGGCAGAACATATTTGACGTGCCGGTGTCGCGGTAGTAGGTACTAGTCAAGCCAAGTTCAAGCAAAAGAACTGGCTAGCCAGCGCCAAGCGAAATATTACACGAGCCACTTGGTGCCACTTTTGACCCTTCTATACATACCTCAATACCTCTTAGCTTAGTTCTGCAGCATATGCAGTAAGGCGTATTAGGCAGCTCACTGACGTCGAGACGGCCAGGCTAGTCTATTATAGTTATTTCCATAGTGTCATGTCTTACGGAATTATACTTTGGGGGAGAGCAGCTGACATTCAAACCATCTTTGTGTTGCAAAAGCGGGCTGTACGTGCAATATATCAACTTGGGTCTCGGGTCTCCCTTAGAGAAAAATTCAAGGAGATAAACATTCTTACCGTTGCGTCACTATACATATTTGAAAATATCATGTATGCTCGTAAGAACTTGCACGACTTTAAGCATAACAGTGATGTTCACAATTTTAACACTAGGAATAAGGATAAACTTTTTGTTACTGGTTACCGTCTTCGTAAAGTGAGCTCTTCGTTTGTTGGGAACTGTATACGATTTTATAACAAATTGCCTTCTGATGTTGCTAATATGCCATTTAAAAAGTTCAAGTCGTTCATTAAGTGCCGCCTTTTAAAGAAGGCATATTATTCGGTGAATGACTTTTTAGATGATAAGAATCCTTTTAAGCCAACTGTTTAGGTTATTATTATTGACTAGTAACATGATATGTGTCTCGCTGGGCAAATATTAACTTTTTTTTTTTTCTTTCACTACCAAATTTGTCCAGCAGCTGGAGCATGTCATGCTCGCTTTAAGGTCCTTGCTTACAGCGGCGTCGTTGATCGGGTCGCCACCTTCCCTAAGAAATGGTTGAGGGAGGCGATGGCTGAGATACGCGTCACGCTCGTGAACGGGTGCTGTCTGTGGGGTCCGGTCTGTTCATGCTTGCAAGGACGTTTAAAAATAATCATTAGCTTTAAATATATTACTAAGTCAAACATTTTAAGCGAGAGACCTCATCATGTTCTTATTGACATGTATTAATGAACTCTTTTATACATGATGTATTTCATTATTTATTGACATTTTGAGACTGTCGACATCTATGGAATTTATATTTATTTGACAATGGAGGCCATCTCCATAATATTTTTTTTTCTGGACTCTTGGAGACTATACATCTCTAAGATCTTAGATTTAAGTTTAAGTTAGGGACTATACATCCCTTCAATGTAATTGTAGTACGTACCGATATGTATATTTTATTTTATACATGTTATGTAAATGTTATAACTATGTGTAAATTTTGAAAAAAGGCCTTCTGCTTGAGTTTGTTGCGGCGCTTCTTCTCAAGCAATGGGTCTAGGAAGCGCTAGTAAATTCTTTTCTGACGTGTAAAAGTGCCCCTATGTGGCCAATTTGCTGAATAAATGATTGATTGATTGATTGATTGATTCTTTAACGTAAACACACAAAACTACGCGTGTTCAATTATATCCATAAGAATATGTATAGAAGCCCAAATTTCATGAAGCTTGCTCAAACGGTTATAAAGATATGAGGGTCAAAAATTCGTAAATTTTAGAACTGACTGACTGACATATAGTACCTAAATCTAACCCACTTCCAGGTAACCTAGAAGGATGAAATTTGGAATCCAGCTCGATAATTGTGTGTAGGTAAGCGTAGGAAAAAATAAAAAAACTTGAAATTTCCGATTACTTATTAGTATTACACTTTAGTTCGAAACAAGATTGACGGTACAAGAATTTTAGAAAAACTGTTGTAACTTTATGTACCCAACGAGTACTGCCACAAGCACAGAATAAGTAATAGTAGGTACCTACAATACAAGCGACTCCGGCCCGCGCTGTTTGCGCCCCCGTGCCGGCGGCGCGCACACAGCTCTACCGGCACGCGCCCTTTTACAGCTCTCTGCTCGCGGCCTCGCCGCCACAGTGCGACCTGTTCGCGACTAGTATACACAACACAAACTATTGTCAGAGTGGAATATAATGCTAGAACGAAGGATGGATGATTAGTTAGGTTTATACATGGTGGGTCGGATCGTATTGCAGATAATTTACCCACAACCCACAGTACCTATCGGCTATCGATTCTAAGCAAAATGTATAGGTTTTTAATTTTTTTTTAGTAGGTAAAATAAAAAATATATATATATGGGATTGTTGGTGCGAGCGACGTCTGACTGAATCCCATACAAAATCATTTTTTTTACTTAATGATTCAAATAAATAAATAAATTTAATGATAATGAATGAGTCATGAATGAAAATTTTCTATTACAAACTTATCATTTGCGGTCGGCGCAGTAGACACGGCTACCGCACCGATCGCAAATAATAAGTTTGTATTAGTGTTAGATCTCAATATAGTACCCACATAACAATTGGTTAATTTCTGTACAAAAAGCAATGATATCCCCTCAAAACATAATTGTGAAATGAAAACCAAGTTCAATATTATGTGTGGTAGTCGATTTCACCAGCAAAAGAATTGAGATATAATGTATAAAATAGGCACACCTATGTATATGAATATCAAGAACTTTTAAAAATAACTACTGGAGATGATAGGTACAACAAATGTGGACAGTGATCGCTAGAACTGCTGAAATAGAAGTAACATTCGTTTGTAGGTATTTATACTTAATTAGGAACATAGTTTACGTGACGAATATTTCCAAATCGAGTTTAGAATAGGAAAGTTAGTTATTGTAATCATGTTGGAGGCGTATTTATCGAAAACTGCTGAGATGCTAAAGGGAACTCTTTAAAATCCATCTTTTCTGACTCCCGTACGGGCATTTACTGGAAATGAAATGTGGAAATGTGTTTAATATTTTATAGCTGGAGCTCTTGCTGAGTGTTCTCATAGAGGCAGAATAATGTGTTTTCGGATGTATTTCATGCAAAATACTCGATAACTTCTGAGATGCTACCTGTCGGACTGTGAAGTGAGGTCTAATTTTTTAAAGTTTCGTTATCTTTCGAAAACGATCACAACTATGCAAGAAAATCTCAAGAACTTTAGAACTATTGGGGATGGAACGAGAACTGTTGAACAAACTCGAAAACTCTCGAGATGCTAGGTTTCGGAGAGTGAAGTTGGCATCTCATTTTTAAAATTTCCGCTAATTTTCGAAAACGAGCAGAACTATTCAAGATAACTATCGAGAACTGTAGAACTATTGAGAATGCTACTAGAACTGTAGGGAAAACTCGAAAATTCTTGAGATGCTAACTTTTGGTACTCGAAGTTAGCGTCTATTTTTTTAAAGTTCGTTATTTTTCGAAAATGAACAGAACTATGGAAAATAACTATCAGGAACTGTAGAACTATTGGGGATGCAACAAGAACTTTCGAAAAAACTCAGAAATTCTTGAGATGCTAGGTTTACGATTGTGAAGTTGGCATCTCATTTTTAAAATATCCGGTATTTTTCGAAAATGAGCAGAACTATGGAAAATTACTATCAGGAACTGTAGAACTATTGGGGATGCAACGAGAACTGTCGAAAAAACTCAAAAACTCTTGAGATGCTAGGTTTACGATTGTGAAGTTGGCATCTCATTTTTAAAATTTCCGCTATTTTTCGAAAATGAGCAGAACTATGGAAAATAACTATCAGGAACTGTAGAACTATTGGGGATGCAACAAGAACTATCGAAAAAACTCAAAAACTCTTGAGATGCTAGGTTTACGACTGTGAAGTTGGCATCTCATTTTTAAAATTACCGCTATTTTTCGAAAATGAGCAGAACTATGAAAAATAACTATCAGGAACTGTAGAACTATTGGGGATGCAACGAGAACTGTCGAAAAAACTCAAAAATTCTTGAGATGCTAACTTTTGGTACTCGAAGTTAGCGTCTATTTTTTTAAAGTTCGTTATTTTTCGAAAATGAACAGAACTATGGAAAATAACTATCAAGAACTGTAGAACTATTGGGGATGCAACGAGAACTGTCGAAAAAACTCAAAAACTCTTGAGATGCTAGGTTTACGATTGTGAAGTTGGCATCTCATTTTTAAAATTTCCGCTATTTTTCGAAAATGAGCAGAACTATGGAAAATAACTATCAGGAACTGTAGAACTATTGGGGATGCAACAAGAACTATCGAAAAAACTCAAAAACTCTTGAGATGCTAGGTTTACGACTGTGAAGTTGGCATCTCATTTTTAAAATTACCGCTATTTTTCGAAAATGAGCAGAACTATGAAAAATAACTATCAAGAACTGTAGAACTATTGGGGATGCAACGAGAACTGTCGAAAAAACTCAAAGACTCTTGAGATGCTAGGTTTACGATTGTGAAGTTGGCATCTCATTTTTAAAATTTCCGCTATTTTTCGAAAATGAGCAGAACTATGAAAAATAACTATCAAGAACTGTAGAACTATTGGGGATGCAACGAGAACTGTCGAAAAAACTCAAAGACTCTTGAGATGCTAGGTTTACGATTGTGAAGTTGGCATCTCATTTTTAAAATTTCCGCTATTTTTCGAAAATGAGCAGAACTATGGAAAATAACTATCAGGAACTGTAGAACTATTGGGGATGCAACAAGAACTATCGAAAAAACTCAAAAACTCTTGAGATGCTAGGTTTACGATTGTGAAGTTGGCATCTCATTTTTAAAATTACCGCTATTTTTCGAAAATGAGCAGAACTATGAAAAATAACTATCAAGAACTGTAGAACTATTGGGGATGCTACTAGAACTGTAGAGAAAACTCTAAAATTCCCGAGATGCTAACTTTTGGTACGCGAAGTACGCATCTGTTTTTTTAAAGTTCGTTATTTTTCGAAAATGAACAGAACTATGGAAAATAACTATCAAGAACTGTAGAACTATTGGGGATGCAACGAGAACTCTCGAAAAAACTCAAAAACTCTTGAGATGCTAGGTTTACGAATGTGAAGTTGGCATCTCATCTTTAAAATTTCCGCTATTTTTCGAAAATGAGCAGAACTATGGAAAATAACTATCAGGAACTGTAGAACTATTGGCGATGCAACGAGAACTGTCGAAAAAACTCAAAAACTCGTGAGATGCTAGGTTTACGATTGTGAAGTTGGCATCCCATTTTTAAAATTTCCGGTATTTTTCGAAAATGAGCAGAACTATGGAAAATAACTATCAGGAACTGTAGAACCATTGGGGATGCAACAAGAACTATCGAAAAAACTCAAAAACTCTTTAGATGCTAGGTTTACGACTGTGAAGTTGGCATCTCATTTTTAAAATTACCGCTATTTTTCGAAAATGAGCAGAACTATGAAAAATAACTATCAAGAACTGTAGAACTATTGGAGATGCAACGAGAACTGTCGAAAAAACTCAAAAACTCTTGAGATGCTAGGTTTACGATTGTGAAGTTGGCATCTCATTTTTAAAATTTCCGCTATTTTTCGAAAATGAGCAGAACTATGGAAAATAACTATCAGGAACTGTAGAACTATTGGGGATGCAACAAGAACTATCGAAAAAACTCAAAAACTCTTGAGATGCTAGGTTTACGATTGTGAAGTTGGCATCTCATTTTTAAAATTACCGCTATTTTTCGAAAATGAGCAGAACTATGAAAAATAACTATCAAGAACTGTAGAACTATTGGGGATGCTACTAGAACTGTAGAGAAAACTCTAAAATTCCCGAGATGCTAACTTTTGGTACGCGAAGTACGCATCTGTTTTTTTAAAGTTCGTTATTTTTCGAAAATGAACAGAACTATGGAAAATAACTATCAAGAACTGTAGAACTATTGGGGATGCAACGAGAACTCTCGAAAAAACTCAAAAACTCTTGAGATGCTAGGTTTACGAATGTGAAGTTGGCATCTCATCTTTAAAATTTCCGCTATTTTTCGAAAATGAGCAGAACTATGGAAAATAACTATCAGGAACTGTAGAACTATTGGCGATGCAACGAGAACTGTCGAAAAAACTCAAAAACTCGTGAGATGCTAGGTTTACGATTGTGAAGTTGGCATCCCATTTTTAAAATTTCCGGTATTTTTCGAAAATGAGCAGAACTATGGAAAATAACTATCAGGAACTGTAGAACTAATGGGGATGTAACGAGAACTGTAGAGAAAACTCGAAAATTCTTGAGATGCTAGGTTTACGATTGTGAAGTTGGCATCTCATTTTTAAAATATCCGGTATTTTTCGAAAATGAGCAGAACTATGGAAAATTACTATCAGGAACTGAAGAACTATTGGGGATGCAACGAGAACTGTCGAAAAAACTCAAAAACTCTTGAGATGCTAGGTTTACGATTGTGAAGTTGGCATCTCATTTTTAAAATTTCCGCTATTTTTCGAAAATGAGCAGAACTATGGAAAATAACTATCAGGAACTGTAGAACTAATGGGGATGCAACGAGAACTGTCGAAAAAACTCAAAAACTCGTGAGATGCTAGGTTTACGATTGTGAAGTTGGCATCCCATTTTTAAAATTTCCGGTATTTTTCGAAAATGAGCAGAACTATGGAAAATAACTATCAGGAACTGTAGAACCATTGGGGATGCAACAAGAACTATCGAAAAAACTCAAAAACTCTTTAGATGCTAGGTTTACGACTGTGAAGTTGGCATCTCATTTTTAAAATTACCGCTATTTTTCGAAAATGAGCAGAACTATGAAAAATAACTATCAAGAACTGTAGAACTATTGGAGATGCAACGAGAACTGTCGAAAAAACTCAAAAACTCTTGAGATGCTAGGTTTACGATTGTGAAGTTGGCATCTCATTTTTAAAATTTCCGCTATTTTTCGAAAATGAGCAGAACTATGGAAAATAACTATCAGGAACTGTAGAACTATTGGGGATGCAACAAGAACTATCGAAAAAACTCAAAAACTCTTGAGATGCTAGGTTTACGATTGTGAAGTTGGCATCTCATTTTTAAAATTACCGCTATTTTTCGAAAATGAGCAGAACTATGAAAAATAACTATCAAGAACTGTAGAACTATTGGGGATGCTACTAGAACTGTAGAGAAAACTCTAAAATTCCCGAGATGCTAACTTTTGGTACGCGAAGTACGCATCTGTTTTTTTAAAGTTCGTTATTTTTCGAAAATGAACAGAACTATGGAAAATAACTATCAAGAACTGTAGAACTATTGGGGATGCAACGAGAACTCTCGAAAAAACTCAAAAACTCTTGAGATGCTAGGTTTACGAATGTGAAGTTGGCATCTCATCTTTAAAATTTCCGCTATTTTTCGAAAATGAGCAGAACTATGGAAAATAACTATCAGGAACTGTAGAACTATTGGCGATGCAACGAGAACTGTCGAAAAAACTCAAAAACTCGTGAGATGCTAGGTTTACGATTGTGAAGTTGGCATCCCATTTTTAAAATTTCCGGTATTTTTCGAAAATGAGCAGAACTATGGAAAATAACTATCAGGAACTGTAGAACTAATGGGGATGTAACGAGAACTGTAGAGAAAACTCGAAAATTCTTGAGATGCTAGGTTTACGATTGTGAAGTTGGCATCTCATTTTTAAAATATCCGGTATTTTTCGAAAATGAGCAGAACTATGGAAAATTACTATCAGGAACTGTAGAACTATTGGGGATGCAACGAGAACTGTCGAAAAAACTCAAAAACTCTTGAGATGCTAGGTTTACGATTGTGAAGTTGGCATCTCATTTTTAAAATTTCCGCTATTTTTCGAAAATGAGCAGAACTATGGAAAATAACTATCAGGAACTGTAGAACTAATGGGGATGCAACGAGAACTGTAGAGAAAACTCGAAAATTCGTGAGATGCTAGGTTTACGATTGTGAAGTTGGCATCTCATTTTTAAAATATCCGGTATTTTTCGAAAATGAGCAGAACTTTGGAAAATTACTATCAGGAACTGTAGAACTATTGGGGATGCAACGAGAACTGTCGAAAAAACTCAAAAACTCTTGAGATGCTAGGTTTACGATTGTGAAGTTGGCATCTCATTTTTAAAATTTCCGCTATTTTTCGAAAATGAGCAGAACTATGGAAAATAACTATCAGGAACTGTAGAACTATTGGGGATGCTACTAGAACTGTCGAACAAACTCAAAAACTCTTGAGATGCTAGGTTTCCGAGTGTGAAGTTAGCATCTAATTTTTTAAATTTCCGCTAATTTTCGAAAACGGGCAGAACTATTCAAGATAACTATCGAAGGCTGTAGAACTATTGGGGATGCTACTAGAACTGCACAGAAAACTCGAAAATTCTTGAGATGCTAACTTTCGGTTCGCGAAGTTAGCATCTCATTTTTTAAAGTTCGTTATTTTTCGAAAATGAGCAGAACTATGGAAAATAACTATCAAGAACTGTAGAACTATTGGGGATGCTACTAGAACTGTCGAAAAAACTCAAAAACTCTTGAGATGCTAGGTTTCCGAGTGTGAAGTTAGCATCTCATTTTTTAAATTTCCGCTAATTTTCGAAAACGGGCAGAACTATTCAAGGTAACTATCGAGGGCTGTAGAACTATTGGGGATGCTACTAGAGCTGCAGAGAAAACTCGAAAATTCTTGAGATGCTAACTTTCGGTACGCGAAGTTAGCATCTCATTTTTTAAAGTTCCGTTATTTTTCGAAAATGAGCAGAACTATGAAAAATAACTATCAAGAACTGTAGAACTATTGGGGATGCTACTAGAACTGTCATCAGATTGTGAGATGCCCGAAATTGATATGCTAAGTTCACAGACATCGGTTTAGTGACAAATTGACTCACGAGTTGAAAAAAAATATAAGTGGAAAGTCATTGCCGAACAATTAACATCTTTAGGCATCTACAACAGGGATTGGAGATATCTACGTGACACAACATGGTAAAAGTTTAGGAAAAGGACCATAGTAAGTAATGTTTCTGATATTCAGAATAATCAAGTGAGGTTTAATTACCAACTGTACCAAAATTACAACTATTATAATTGGTTGTGATGATACTTAGCTCAAAACTAAAATTGTTCTGTTTACGTAAAACTCGTCGTCGCCTTACATCCACTACTTCAACATCAGTGTCATCACTACTTTCGCTACTCGTTGTCAACACCATTTTTTTTGTAATAATTGAACTTGGACAAAATTGTAACGCTACGACACACAGTGAGATCGCCTGTAGGAATGGCACTACAATTTACAAAATTTGTTAACTTGTAGTTACAATTTTGTGTTCAATAAAGCAGTTTTCCCTACAAATATGTAAATTGTCACCTGTAAGTTGTAAACTTTTATTAAACAGAAATTTGTAAAATTGTAGGTACAATTTTACAAATATGTGAATTTTCCGACGTGGTAAATTTGTAAGTTGTAATTTTTATTAAACAGAAATATGTAGAATTGTAACTTGTAATCTACAATTACAATTTACAATTTGTAATGTTTATTAAACAGGGCCCAGATTAATAAAATTATAAATACTCTAACATGTATATATAAAACTTTTCCATTATTGATTCTTATATCCAAATACTTTCCTATATATTTCCCGTGCACTGCAAAAACAATCAATCAATCAATCAATTTGAATTTACCACTGAGCTTTTCGGTGAAGGAAAACATCGTGAGGAAACCTGCATGCATCTGCAAAGTAATTCAAAGATGGGTGTGAAGTCCCCAATTCGCACTGGGCCCGCGTGGGGACTATAGCCCAAATCCTCTCGTGACGAGAGGAGGCCTGTGCCCAGCAGTGGGACGTAAATAGGCTGTAGTAGTAGTAGTAGGTTATTATTGGGCGTTTTAACTCAAAGATTTAAAACGCCCAATAATTAGTAGGAAGTTATATGTGATTTAAAACTCTCAATCGGGGTTTTTTGATTCGAAACGCACAATCCGGTACCTATTTGGTAATGATTAAAAACACCTCATATTTTTCTGAAGTTGTAACAGCATAAACTTAACGCTACATACAGTCTAAAGCGACCAACCATCAGAATACAATATCTCAAAACCCGATTGAGAGTTTGAAATCACAATAACCACAAGTTGCAACTTCATAAAAAGCATTGGGTGTTTTGAATCATTACCAAATATTCGATTGAGCGTTTCGAATCGAAAACCCCGATTGGGAGTTTTAAATCATATAAAACTTCCTACAAATTATTGGGTGTTTTAAATCTTTGAGTTCAAACGCCCAATAATAACCTAC
>CAXARK010000727.1:0-14422 GCA_963971205.1 Aethes cnicana
CAATAGTGGGGCATCATCAAGTCCTCTGCCAACTAATGTTATTGACTGCCCAGATTTTCCTCCCTGCTCTCACAAGGAACTGGTGAGGGCAACCCAAGGGCATTGGACATCGCTAGCTTTTGGACTACATGAAAGGAAGAAAAGCCCTTGCAATACTGATCTTAAACTAGGAGGTTATGAAGACAGCATGAATCTTAAAAGTCAAATGGCTTTCCAAAGTATCTGATAGATAGTTGTGGATTCAATACACTCACTGCTTGTATCCGATGCTGTCATGGTAGGAGCAGAAGATGATAGAGTGGATGAAGGAATAAAATCATGAAATTCTTAAGCACTATTCATTATTCCCAAAGATGCACCTTATAGGTGCTTTTCCTCAATTCTTCTCTCGTCTATCTGCGTCTATTTAGGGTGCTAGCTGGCAAGGGTTGGGGTGATTATCATCCAGAAGAAGCCCAGCAGACCCTTGACGTTGCCGAAAACTTTATGCATCTACATGCTGTTGCTTCAAATCCATGATCAGTAATTACATTGCCGGTTACAAAAGCGCTAATTTAACGCATTCACCGACGCATATATGTGTTTTGCTGACTTTCCCGCAGTGTCTCAGACGCACAATGTGCGTTGCAATGTTCCCTTAATGACAGATGTGGCACCTGGCGAAAGTTCGAAAAACAGAAGTAGCAGTGAATGCGTTAACCAATTCTTTTCCCCCCAGGGTCTTCACTCGGCCAGCGTGCCCGGTATCCTGGCCCTGGACATCAACCCCTCGGACCACAGCCGCATCCTGACGGGCGGCAACGACCGCAACGCGGGCTGTGTTCAACAAGGACACGGAGCAGGTGGTGGCCATCCTGAAGGGCCACACCAAGAAGGTCACCCGGGTCATCTACCACCCCGACGAGGACACCGTCATCACGGCCTCGCCGGACGCCACCATCCGTGTCTGGAATGTGCCCACGTATGTATTTTTTTTTTCAATGTGGATTTTCGGTTTGTACGGTTAAAATGCACTAACAACCAGAATTTACTCCCTTTTTTAGACCTACATGAGTATTTTACTCCTTGTTGAAAATGAAGATTTTCAATAGACCCCATGACGGGTTTATTTCTGGCATAAAAACTCACGATTCTTTCAGATCTTTTAATATTGATAACTGAGAAAAGTATCAGGGCAAACTCATTAACACTTATTTCAGGTGTACGCTTATTTGTATGGTGAAGAATGTCATTCTAGGTTTACCTTGCTTTTTCTATGGATTGATACATGTGTTATAATGTATGATGGTTGATCCAGGTCGCAGACGACGGTGATCCTGCGCTCGCACGACGGCCCGGTGACGGGGCTGTCGCTGCACCCCACGGGCGACTACGTGCTGTCCACGTCCACCGACCAGCACTGGGCCTTCTCCGACATCCGCACTGGAGCGCTGCTCACCAAGGTAGGTCGCGCACACCCTGGAGCCAGGGCTCAGACCACGGGGCTGGCCCGCCACATCACGGGCGACTACTGCTGTCCACGTCCACCGACCAGCTGAAGGTACGGTGGCCTCACACTCTGGAGCCGGAACTCCAAAGATAAGAAAACCGACAAAGAAAAGTCCTTCGACCCTGCTGAACAATCAGTATAGACGCACTTTTGCACTGTACTCCGATTTAATAGGGTCCAAAAGTATGCACATTTCCTAGTTATATGGCCAAAGAACTCTAGTACTCTACGAAAGCAGATGGAGGAGAGTCTAGTGGTGATATGTAGTTCCCTAATAATTGACACATTAGGCCGATGAGGTAGAGTGAAGAGGTAACAGACAGTATTTATAATATTAATATGGATTAAATTCTAACCATTTTGCTTTCCCTCACAGGTGAGCGATTCGTCCGGCGTCAGCCTGACCACGGCGCAGTTCCATCCGGACGGCCTCATCTTCGGCACCGGCACGGAGAACTCCCAGGTCAAGATCTGGGACCTCAAGGAGCAGAGCAACGTGGCCAACTTCCCCGGGCACGTGGGCCCCGTCACCTCCATCTCCTTCTCCGAGAACGGCTACTACCTGGCCACAGCAGCCGAAGACGCTTGTGTCAAACTATGGGATCTGCGAAAGCTGAAGAACTTCAAGACGATCCAACTGGAAGAGGGTTATGCTATCAAGGAGCTGTGCTTCGATCAGAGTGGAACATACCTAGCCGTGGCTGGCACGGACGTGCGCGTGTACCTGTGCAGGCAGTGGCAGGAGCTGAAGGTGTTCAACGAGCACACTGCCTCGGCCACGGGGGTCCGCTTCGGGCGGCACGCGCAGTGCCTCGCCTCCACGAGTATGGACCGCACGCTCAAGCTCTACGGGATAGAGTAACTTGTATCCTTAGGTATTGTAAAGTGATTTTGCTCTTTGGTTTAGGATTTCTTGGCGATTTGATTTAGTTCCTGTGAGCTTCAATTAAACTAAAAGGAACTTCTTTACTAACCAGACTCCTCCAAATTTTATGAGTAATTGATTTATAGTTTGAGAAAAGAACCTGTTCTAATACAGCCTGGGAAAGTACGTGATTCAATTATAAATGACCGGTTATGTTATAAGTATTTTCAATTAAGAATTTTTCACTATTATTATTTGTATTTAATCTAATCTACATCATTTCGTTGGCTAATCTACATAATTTCATTGACATTCAATATGAAGAATGAAAATAAAGTACAGAATTTCTTATTCGGAAGGACGCGAGTTAGGGATCCAATATTGAAAAGAACCAAGATGAATGTTCTGCATATAAATAAAATCAGTTAGTAAATAATAAAGTTGTATGAAGATTTATATGAAAATAGTTATTTGTGCAACAAGAGAGCAAAATTGTTTTTTGCTTCGAGTGCCATGTTTGAGTCCTGAGCTAGCGAAAGATTCTATAGTTGAATCACGAGCGTTTAGTGAGTGATTCTAGTTTAGAATCTTGAGCTAGCGAAGGAATCAAAGGCACGAGAAGTAAAAGAAATTGCTCTCGAGTAGCACATACAATTTTTCACCTCAGTAGCGAGAACACATAAAAGGTACTTGCAAAGAATACTTACAATACGAAAAATATGAAATAACATTTTCACTTCTTTCACTCAAATTATTACTTGAATTTCATGTTTTAAAATAATTACTTTAAAGTTTGTTATCGAAAATTAAGAAGAAAGACATGATTTGACATGAGACAATGGCGGCAATTTTCCAAACGTATGTTCGGAAACTAGTACAATGATAAATTTCGAATTTATTCGGTAATATTTGACAACTTTTAGTTTACTTTAAATTAAAACTTTAGTTTAAAATGATTACAAATAACATAATTATATGAAATATAAGTCATTTGAAAATTGTAAGATTTTCAGAAGTTAAATAAATCAACGTATAATTTTAATGTCTAAAAATACGGGATGCGTTGCGCGTATCCGAACGTTTCTAATTCAGTTTTTTTTCTACGAAAATAGATTCGCAGTAAGACTTGCCTAGTATAATTCTACCTCTTTTCTTAAAGAAATGAAAAGAAGAGAGCGGATAAAATCGAGATAGTTTGAATTTTTTTTTTTTTTTTTAATGTAGAACTGACCAGCGATTAGCCTCCATCTCACCTGATGGAAAGTGACGATGAGGCCAAAGATGTAGCTCACTGGGTCAATTATTGGTATAAGAAGTAGTTACTAGTTAGATGCCGCAGTATGAAATGACCATTCGCAGTAATCAAATATAAAAAGAAAGCGCGGGAACGATTTAACTGTGGCTGCAAGGCTTAAGCCTTTGCATTTGCCTGATGTGATTGTCTGATGGGATAAAAGGATTAAAAAAAACAAATTAAAAAAATACTTTGTCTCACTGAGTGAAACAAACACGATTTTGCTCACTAATTTCTGACAGCAAAGTCTACTTGTTCGAGCTGCTGAGATGAAAACTCTTCTTTCTTTTTTCAAGCGGAGCCGAGATGTTTTTCTATTGTCTATGGTCACGATATTATCCGAGACTTGTATTCTGTCGTGATTATAGTTTAGATTTTGCGAGTCTACTTGTACAGGAAAATAGTAACGATAGGCTTGGTCTCCGATTGGCGATAGGATATAAGTTACAATTAAATAGCATTAAGTCAAAATTATGGTGTGTTGGGAAAGTAAGGTCAGATCGCAAGTTTTTCGATGTTATCGCAGTTTTGTGTTTTGTCCCTTACTTACACCGTCAATTTATCATGCAGTGGTACTCATGGTCTAAGAAAACAAGGTCTGCCTATCCGGGTGACGTGTCACCCTTACTTCAAAGTCGAGTTGCCACTTTATTGCAATAAAACAAAAATGAAGGAAATATTTGCTGCCGTTATAATGCAAAATGTGGGAAACCGGTGGAAGCAAGAAGCACAGGACCGGTCTGAGTGGCGAGCCTTGGGGGAGGCCTATGTCCAGCAGTGGACGTCTTTTGGCTGAAATGATGATGATGATGATGATAATGCAAAATAAATTATTTGCGCATTACAATTGTCATTTACTTGTTTCACATAAAAATTGGCCAAGTTAAAAACAAATGAACGTAATAATTTAATGAAACATACATGGGGTTCGGTGATTATTTTAATACCACTTGCAACACATAGCAGTGCGAATGACGTAAAGGTGACACCCACACTACTACAAAATACCGGACTGTCATACCTGGCGAAGTATATTATTGTATCATGGTGGTACTCACTCAACTAAATCTTCGACGGACTTATAAATAGTGTAAAATGGAATATCATCATTTTACTTGTGAAAATAAATTCTACGACCTTCTATTGAATAGCGTTTTATTTGTATACTTTTCACGGGCGAACTCTGAGACCGAAATAAAAAAATCGTTAGTTATCTTTATTTTTATAAATTATTTTAAACAATAAAATTTCCCTGCCTAGACATCATTAAAATATTACAATTATTATATACACTTAATTACAGGAATATTGACATAAACAATATCTAACAAACAGAAGTTTCGTGGTCTCATTGTGTACGCGATTTGATATAATTCTCTTAAAATACAATACACAGTAAGCAACGAGCCGTCGCGAGAAGTCGCCGACAGGAGCTCCCAGTAGCGGGCGCCGCGGTATCATCGCCTACGTCACTCATGTCGACCTGTGCTCTCCAAGCCAAATACAGGAAAGTGAAGCCACAAAGTGTACCTACATAATATAAATATCATTGGTTAACGCATTCACTGCCACCGACGCATATATGCGTTTTGCTGACTTTCCCGCAGTGCCTTGAACGCACATGTGCGTTTCAATGTTCCTTTAATGACAGATGTGGCACCTGGCAAAAGTTCGAAAAACAGAAGTGGCAGTGAATGCGTTAAGAGGGTTTATCCCGAAAATAGGCAGCGTCGCATATAGCTGTCAAATGTTTCGCTGTTTTTATTATTTTCTCAATATTACTGAATTAAAAAAGAAGTTATCATTCTATGGGTGAATGATGCGTCTCGTTTTATATTTGTTGGTTAGGCATTCAAATGATAGGATTACATTAAATTGCATGGAAAATGCGATGGAAAGTTTTCAAAAGATAGTACTTCCATAATCCTAAAAATTTCTTGTCCCTATGATAATTGTTGCAATCCATACTTAATGTTTTATTCAACCATAGAGCGATAATTCATGTTTTCAATCAGTAATATTCAGAAAACAATGAAAACAGCGAAATATTTGACAGCTATTTGCGACGTTGCCAACTTTCTGAGTAAACCCTCTTAAATGAGACCAGCAGTTTATAAAGCTTCATACTTAACGTGTCGCTTTTAATGGTAGGTTTGACTTATATAAATTAAATTCATATGATTGGTTTGATTTCCCATTTC
The DNA here is from genome assembly GCA_963971205.1 of Aethes cnicana. Taxonomy (NCBI): domain Eukaryota; kingdom Metazoa; phylum Arthropoda; class Insecta; order Lepidoptera; family Tortricidae; genus Aethes; species Aethes cnicana. Next base: position 5,850 of record CAXARK010000727.1, read on the forward strand.
CTTATCAGCATTTCGATGCAGACAGATGACGTAGACAATACAATCGTTATTCATAATTATTACCATGTTGCAGTGAAAAAGCAATCAAATAAAAAATATCAAATGCTTCTTTGAGTACATTTGTTACAGACTGGGGTATAATCACGAAAAAACGCTTACATGCTATTGGCCTAACACTAAATTAGGACATTTTTCAATGTATCTACATGAAGGCCCCTGCATATTGCGAGTGATATTGCTGTTCCGCGAAAACATCTCTATAACAAAACTATAAGGAATGATTAAATTTATACATGGCTCTGACGGCTGTCCCAACGTACCCTCTAATAATATACAAGACCAAAAATGCAAATGATTACAGGTTTACACAACATAGAAGGCGCGTGAATTAAACAATAATAGACACTGCGTCAACAGCTTAAGTGCTTCGCCGCGCGCCTTCTAAGTTGTGTCGTGCTATACAGTCAATTAACACTCCCTTGTGGATAATTACCAAATTTTCTAAATATCAACTAGATGATTTTAATATCAGTTAACAAGTCCAGCGCTTAGTAAACTATTATAGGTAAGTATAACAAATCGATTTACATAGTTCATCTCTATCTGTAAGTTAAAAAAAAAATCAATTAAAAAATAAAAACTGCCTTCAAACTCTGACAGACTGCGATGTCAATGTCAAGTTCACTATATGATTTTTCTTTGGGTCGGTTCACTTGACACCGAATGCGCAGTCTGTCGGAGTTTGAAGACGGTTTTAATTTTTTTTTTAAATACATTTTTTTCGGCTACAGTTTCCAAATATTACTATAGAAATACATAAGTAACTCTGAAGTCTTTGAAATTTACACCGAAATTATCTATGTGCTAGCAAATTTCGAGGAGTTCCCTCATTTTCTCATGGATCCCATCATCAGAACTGAACCAAATTAATATGGGACCAACTAGGAAGTACCACCTTTCGAACAAAAAAGAATCATCGAAATCGGTTACTATTTATTTTTGGTGAACATACATAAAAAAAAGATTCCGACGAATTGAGAAACTAAAAAAGTCGGTTAAAAAGAATAACGGAAATGTAGTCTTGTGGATGGAACATTGTGGGGTTACTGTGAAGTCTATATCGTGATCATTTTCTATCAATGATTTTATTGCATTTTTCATCATACTGTAGAGTGTGATGCAAGTAGGACGAATGTGCTATGCTATGTTTGTTACACCTGCCAATTGTATTTTCTTGTTTCATCACCATTTCAGTCGAAAGACGTCCACTGCTGGACATTGGCCTCCCCCATGGCGCGCTACTCAGACTGGTCCTGTGCCACTCGCATCCACCGCGTTCCCGCGACCTTTACAAGGCCATATCTATAGCACCTCTGAATTTACTTATGTGCGGAATTCAATTTGAATTTTAACTCTGAGCTTTTCGACGAAGGTAAATATCGTGAGGAGATCTGCATGCATCTGATCTGCAAAGTAATTCAAAGGTGCGTGTGAAGCCTCCAATCAGAACTGGTCGGCAGTTGAGAGGAGGCCTGTGCCGAGCAGTGGGACGCAACTAGGCTTTTGTGGTCACGTAGAATCAGACTTGAAGTCATCACGGTAAGGTTGGAACCCGCACTGCGATGCACGCTACGCACGTGGGTTCATAGTCTTGTCCGTGCGTAGCGTAGCCGTGGAGTACAGGCGTCGGCACGGAAGTTGAGCGGTGGCCTTCGATGCGCAGAAGTCAAAAATAAGGCCTCATCGGCAGAGGGTCGCAGGGGGCGCTTTGTCGTGCGCGCACTCGTATTGGCCCTTCAGTCGTAAACGTGCGCAGAAATCCCCTCTACTTTTGCTCACCGCTCAAGTCACTTTGATACCAAGCGTTTGTGTAGAGATCTTCTACTATCTAAAGTCTTCACGTTTCAAAACGCTTCAATTTTTTCATTATTATTTAAAAAGCACCACCAACACTCTCAACGCATAGTTGATGGCTGTCTCAGCACGCACACATGTGTTGAGAGTGTTGGTGGTGCTTTTTAAATACATTGAAGCGTTTTGAAATACGAAGGCGCGGGACTTATAGTAGAAGATCTCTACACATACGTGGCGTAGCTAGATCGGTGTTCCAGCTTGAAACTTATCATCTGAGAGTAGGATCTGAGTTAGACGTGGCGGCGTCGACCCGTGGGGCTATTTCAGCGCGAGGCGCGAGGCGAGCGGCGAGCGCGGGCGCGCGGGCGGCGGTCAGGCGAAGACGAGCCACAGGACAAACAGGATGGCCACCCACAGGAATATCTTCGACAGGAACTGCTCCTCCTCGTACTGCGCGGTGCCGCGGGGGGCTGGATAACAATTTGCTAAATTAATTAACAGCTGACAGCTGCTGCGTTTAGTTTCTAACAACAGCTACTTACAACCTTATTAAAAAGCAATTCAAAATGGTTTTTGAGTATTCATTGCTGTTCATAGAACGAGGCTAGTTAAATTTCTGAATCTGACTGAACAGCCAATCTGACCTGGTCAATTACAGTTGATAACTTGAATTTGATATATTTTTAAATTCTGGACGTCAGTTTGCTGTTTGGCAAGACATCTGGTCTAAGGCCTTTGCAATATACGACCTTTGTGCCCTTTACAATTTTAGCGAAACTTTCGCCACTCCCAAGTAAATAAATTATTTTTAACTAGCTGCTGCCCGCGATTTCACCCGTGTAGAATTCGGTTATCGCGTTCTCGCGGGAACTATGCGTTTTTCCGCGACAAAAAGTAGCCTATGTCCTTCCCTGTGACTCCAACTATCTCCATACCAAATTTCATCTAAATGAGTCCAGTGGTTTAAGTTTAAATAGGTAACAGCGAGACATTCAAAGTAACTTTTGCATTTATAATATTAGTATATGGATACAATCGGTTTTAAGGTCTCTTACCAGCACTAGGCCTCGGGTCCCCAAAGTTAAACGAGGACGTGAAGACACCGAATGGGAAGGCGCCTATCCCGAAGGACATGTGGAAGCCCTCGCCGAACCCGAAGCCCGGGAACCCGCCGCTGCTCTCGGGCTCCGAGCGCTGCCCCGCCGGCCGCGGCGGCACCTGCGCACACGGGCCATGTTGAGAAAACATATTGAAAGTGACACTTTCTTAAACTTCAATAAAACTAAAAGTTAATTATTGGAGGAACAATATTTAAAAGTGTCTTCTAGGAACTTCAGAGCACCCCAGCATTCAGCAATTTGACAAGTAACTAAACTACCTCATTAATTAAATTGTAATTGCTAAGCAACTATAGACAAGACAATGCTTTTTTCGATTTGGAACTAGGCTTGGCCTCAATAATTTCCTAAAATATTAGATTAAAAAAGTTCTTTTAGATAACAAATTAAGTGTAGGTAACTCAATTTAACTTAACTTTATATTGATACAAAACAATTCAATACCTTATTTCTGGGATCCTCCTGTTTAGTGTTGCCCCGCCCGTACAGCGGGATGACCTTGTCTCGGCTGATGGCTGCCTTACACACCGGGCACACCTGCCGGCTCGGCCGCGTCTCCAGCCACTGGTGCAAACACGGCCAGCTGTTTCAACAGAGTACACATCATTAATTCAAATCCAAATATTTTTAATAGAACTTTAAAAAATACTTTGGTTCCCTTTGAATGGTGTGGATTATGTAAAACTCATGGATATCATCTAATTTTCATGACTTATATTTTAACCCTCTTTAACTTATTACTAACCCTGTGTAAGCCATGTCTCGGATCCATCCCAAAAATTTGACACTGTGTATTTTTTGTCATGCTTTTTGCACATGCTTTGGAGTGCATTTACTAATAGCTAGGTGACGAAAATGGAGATTAGCATGGGAGATTTTAGGGGTGCCAGATTTTATTAATGGATACTTGTAACTTTTGTAAAGTATCAAATTATACAGGTGGGACTACAAAATTTGAATAGGCTCCGTGTCCCACTGCCGGGCACAATGTTAATTGCCTACATAAGCAAATTTGTAAATGCCCCACTGCTGAAACTACAAGATCAGAGATAAACAAATATGATGATAAGACAAAAATCAGTAAAATCAATGTATAAACAAACGAATGGATTTTTATTAGACTGGCCCATTTATTATAATATCAATGAATTAGAAATCTAGCAAGGTCAGGTTTTGACCTCCTAGTTGTTGACAGAACTTGTTTAGTTCAATGTCATCTATACAATAGAGGTAAGGTAAAGTAGGAAGATAAATCATGAAAGAAATGTAGCAATTTCATATTAAAAAAATCCAAATCACATTATTATCTCTGGAATGGTTTCCATGTAATGCTGGTCATTCGGTTCATGAGAACGACAATCTAATATTATGAATTTAGATAAATTAAGGAATTAAACAAGTGGATCCCAAAAGAAGTCTTACAGACGAAGAACATCATTTGCATATGCCTTGTAAGCAATGACCTTGTTTGAAGTTCTTTCACTGGTTCAGTACACCCGCCTCAGGGCGTGTACGGGACGTTACATAAGGGCTGGTGCTCACCAGAAGAGGTGTCCACACATGGAGACGACGGCGTCGCGCGCCGTGTCGAGGCAGATGTTGCACTCCAGCATACGCTCGTCGCGCTTGTCCTCCTCGCCGCCCGCGTCCCCGCCCGGCGCCGACGCGCTCGCCGCTGCCTCGCTGGTCTCCGCCATCCTCCTGACTGCGCGACACAAACAAACAACCCACTGCTTCACATCAATAACATCAAACCCCAAGAACGCTTATCACGAACGAACGATGTCGTGACGTCCTACTATGACGTGACAACTCTTCCGTTTTGAAGGCAGGCTGTGCCTTTCGATGCTCACTTGTGAAAACTGTTGACAAATCCCTCCTACTGTGAAATTTTAAGGATGTCCAGCGGAATTAGAAGAAAATTAAGAAAAACAAATCACATCGTCCTATCCCGTGGTCCAATCCAATGACTTTGGTCCGTTTCTGGCTGTCAAAATTTGCCATAGACTAAAGACATTGTATGTGATTTGTATGATAAATGTCATTTATAACATCCACGTACACACTAACAAATATTGATCACTTTTGATAAAAAAATAAAAGTTAGGAGTCACTGATATGCTTAATTTAACCTTGAAATTTTAAATAAATGAATTTTGTTTATTGTTGACAAATAATCAATTGATTTCGCATTCCCGTTTTTAAAATATCAGAGTGCCATTTGATTGGCGAAATCTGATGTCCCAGATTTGTATCAACCAATGTACGATCGGTTCAATTTGACAGCTCAGAGAAAACAAAAATAAAACTCTGTCCATCATTTTCCTTTTCATGTGAGCAAAGCTGTATCGGTTCGATTTCTTGTTTTTGACAAAAATCATCTCCCCACCTTATAAAACCATTCGTGCGCCTTTTCTTTTCATACATTTTAAATTATTAATCGTTCGGTTGTGTTAAATGTGAGATTCGGGTGTTGAATTATGTAGAAAAACAAGTGTGACGTCACAGTTTTTATCAGCTGAACGTGAACGTGAGTTCGAAGCTAAACAAACAATATGGGAGGCGCAGTGAGCTCGGGGAGGGACAACAACGAGCTGATCGACAACCTGGTGAGCGGGAACTACATCCGCACGCGCGAGGTGGAGCGGGTGTTCCGCGCGCTGGACCGCGCCGACTACATGACGCGCGAGGCACGCGACCAGGCCTACAAGGACCTGGCCTGGCGCCACGGCCCGCTGCATCTCTCGGCGCCCTGCATCTACAGGTACGCCCGCCCCCGCCCTCGACCCCGCCCCCGCACCTCGATCGCATCGAACGCCCGCCTCACTCCACACAAAGAACCTTGTGCGGCCAATATGAATGTAAACATTTAGGCTTTTGCCTTTTGGAAATTATTACCAATGATAATCACTTTGTTTGTCATTAACTGAGCTCTTTACAGTCTTCTCAACTCTTTATGTCTATGTACTCTTTGTGTTAATTTTATTTCACAACTTTACTTGATATTCAATCGTAAATAAATTAAAAAACTGTTTCAATAAATGCTTGTAGTCTTGTAAGGGTATATTCTTTAAACTTGGTTGTTGCACTTTTAATATTTACGCCCCAGTAGTCCCAGTAGTAGTAGGGGTACTGGAATTGTCATTCAGCTGTAAAATTAAATAATATTGAAGCAAAAGGGAATTTACAGTTTCTTCAGCAAAAAAACTCCGGATATCTCTTCAGACTTCCTCCGAGTGTGCTATAAAACTTGACTTGAAGGTTGCAAATGCTAAATTAATTACATTGTGAAAACATCATTAATTTTCAGTTTTACACTCAAATAACGCTTTCATACATGATGTATATTTCATTATTTATTGAAATTTTGAGACTGTCAACATCTATGAAATTTATATTTATTTGACAATGGATACCATCTCCATGGCTTTATGGTTTTTTTCTGGACTCTTGGAGACTATACATCTCTAAGATCTTAGATTTAAGTTTAAGTTAGGGACTATACATCCCTTAAATGTAATGTTAGTACGTACCTATATATGTATTTTATACAGATATCTAAATTCTAATGCAAATGTAATGTAAATTTGTATGTAATTATTTGTTATTTTTTTAAAAAGGCCTTGTGCTGAGTTTGTTGCGTCACTTCTTCTCAAGCAATGGGTCTAGGAAGCGTTGGTAAATTGATTTCTGACGTGTAAAGGTGCCCCTGTGTGGCCAATTTGCTGAATAAATGATTGATTGATTGATTGATAAAATTGTTAAAACACATTAGGCACATTTTCCCAAATCTATTTAAAAAAAATGAAACTTCTGTATGCTTTTATTCCATGTAAGATGCAAAATGCGAATAAACCTTTTTTAAGACAGCGATTGAAGAGTTGAGTCTCCAGAAATGCATTTACCCAACAGTGAAGTGATGGAGGGTCTGGAGCTGTCTCCGGGCCTGACGTTCCTGAACGTGGGGTCGGGTACGGGCTACCTCAGCACGCTGGTGGGGCTCATCCTGGGCTCCAGCGGCATCAGCCACGGAGTGGAGGTGCACCCCGCCGTGGTGGACTATGCTAACCGGAGACTCGGACAGTTCATTGAAAACTCACCAGTTTTGGATGAGTTTGATTTCTGCGAACCTAAATATTTCTGTGGTAAGTGTTTGTGGTAGACCCTAATTATATTGCTAAACTAGCTGACCCCGCGGACTTCGTACCGCCTTAGATTTTTTTTTTGGTATAAAATACTTATGCTTATGTCCTATTCTCAAGCCTGCTGAACATACACACCAAAATTTCATAAGAATCGCTCTAGCCGTTTCGGAGGAGTTTGGTTACAAGCACTAGTGACACGAGAATAGGGATGACGACAGGGTGAAGAAATCGAAATTCTAATTAGTCCGTCAGTCAGGTAATAAAAAAATATTAGACATGTATTTTTTGTTTTATCAAATTAACAAAGAATGACTAAGTTAAAACGCACGGGGCTAACTACGTCACCGTTAGGTATAAATCGTACCTAACCGTGACGTCACGCGACATTTCAACTCAATATATCTCCGTATAAGTTTGATTACGTGAAAAAAGAAAAAATACGTGTCCAATACTTTTCAATAATCTTCCTGATAGACTAAGGAAAAAAAAGTTGTCGTCATCCCTATTTTATATATTAGAATTAGATGTAATTCCACTGTATTAAAATATTTATTGAACCAGTAGCAAAGTTTGAATCGTGAATGTACTTGAGCTTCATTGGTCAGATTTAAAGTTCATTCTGATATGTTAGGCAATGGGCTGTGCATCGCGCCGCTGCAGGCGCCCTACGACCGCGTGTACTGCGGCGCCGCCTGCCCGGAGGAGTACCAGAATTACTTCAAACAGCTTATCAAGGTAACAACCAAGGGTATTTTGCTACTTATTTTCATTGTATTTATGACAATATAACACCTTAGCAATGAAGAGAGGCTAAAAAACCTAAAACTAACAACTTTATAGAAAAGGAGAGAAAGAGGTGCTTTAATTGAGAATTTTAAAATAATCAAAGGCTACTATGATTGTCCAGAACTCAAAGACCTGTTCAAGCGCAACACCAACACGTGTACACGAGGGCACACTGACAAACTGGCTATTACAAGATCCAACACCAACATAGCTAAGAACTTTATCTCAAACCGGATTATTAACGTATGGAATAAACTACCCGCCGCCACAGTGAACTCTAAAAGTGTTAACCAGTTCAAAAACAGACTAGATAAACTCTCTTACTGACATGAACTCTAACAGTGAAAATATGATTTAGATGCATCAGCGAATTGCTGCCTGTCTAAAATTAAATAAATAAATAAATATATGTGGTACGAAAGAATTACAGGTAAAAAAGGCTCATTCTTCACTCTCCTAAATGAATTATGTCTTTCAAAGTTATTAGATTAATGCTTTTGCATTAATCTGCAATTTTTTATGAACACAATCTTGTAATGTTTTTGGCAGTGTAGCCCCATAATTTTACTGTAGACAGCAAGGTACTTGACCACCATCTTACTTACCTGATGCAAATCAAAATGCCTTCATTGCTCCTTCTCTCTTTTTTAGAACCCTGAATAGAAGATTG
>CAXARK010000728.1:0-43717 GCA_963971205.1 Aethes cnicana
CAAACTCCTCCGAAATGGCTCGACCGATTCTTATGAAATTCGGTGTGTATGTTCCAGGGGTCTGAGAATAGGACGTAAGCTATTTTTCATAGGTACCCAAAAAAATTCTAAGGCGGTACGAAGTCCGCGGGGTCAGCTAGTTTACTATAGCAGTGAATGGGAAATGGAAATATCGGGTTAAAAAGTAGACTATAGGTTTGCGATTTCCACTTCCGGATTATGATATATTACATACCAGCTTCTGCCCGCGACTTCACCCGCGAACTGTACATATTTCCGGGATAAAAAGTAGCCTATGTCCTTTCCCGGACCCCAACTATCTCCATGTCAAATTTCATCTCAATCAGTCCAGCGGTTGAAGCGTGAAGAGGTAACAGACCGACAAACAGAGTTACTTTCGCATTTATAATATTAATATAGATTATTAATAAGTATTTATTAACGAGAAAGTAACTCTCTGTCGGCCTTGTATGACTGTTCTCTTGACGCTGCAACCGCTGGACCGATTTCCAAGAATTTTGGTAGATATTTGATGTACCGGGAAAGGCTACTTTTTATCCCGGAAAAGTGAAGAAGAGCAGTGCAAGATAAACCGACATCACAACAGAGACATTTTCACATTAATAAACTCTACGTTAAAATACCTAAAACAGATAATCTAAATATATAAAATTAACTCAAAGGTGACTGACTGACTGACATAGTGATCTATCAACGCACAGCCCAAACCACTGGACGGATCGGGCTGAAATTTGGCATGCAGGTAGATGTTATGACGTAGGCATCCGCTAAGAAAGGATTTTGCAAAATTCCCACGGGAACGGGAAAAATCGGGATTTTACTTTTTAATATTTCTGCGCATACGAAGTTGCGGGGAAAAACTAGTACATAATATATCTCTCTCTATAGATCTCAAATCGGAGCCTACACTCCCGTCAATTTAAAGATTAAAGCGACTTATTTCTAATTTACATAGGTTCCTAAGAAATACGAATGCTAATTAAAGGCTTTAAGGTGATAACTCACGGTTTTATGTAGCCTCTACGATAATAGATGGCGCGGGTGGTAGATATTGTAATTTTCAGGATTTACGCCAAATTCCAAGCCCAAAGGTACACTTTGATGGACTATGCGATTGAAGGGATATATTATACATCTCAATTTCACATAAGTATCCGTACATCACCTTTCATTTAGGAAAAAAGGCGAGCAGTCTGCCGAGAATGAACTCACGCACACATACAGAGGTAGTGAAACGTAGTGGAAACCAAGGCTTAATTTCGCCGAGAATTATAGAGCTTCTGTGGCGCCGTGGTTTTTGTGATTTCTTTTTATGAAGTATAAATCGTGGAAGTCGTGGGTTCGATCCTCACTTTTTCAACTTTTTGTATTTTTTTTTTCTTTTTTCTATAATAAATATTTGTAAAGGGGAAAAATAAAACTAGTGAAACTTTTGATATATTTTACTTGACATTATAGAAATATTTTTGATCTAGATATGATTATTTATTTCTACTACTATTTTTAATCAAAGGATAAAAATCCGTGTGTATTTCGTTACATTATCCTCCTCCTCCGGCACATACTTCTTGTGACGGTCTTCCATGTGCAGCGATCTTCGCCCTGGTGCATCGCCGCATTTACCGGCGGCACCTGTTCGGCCTCCTCTCTCTGGGTCTTTTCCCTTCAGCATTAGTCTCTCCAACTTGCCGGATTTCCACGAGTTATGTGACTGAAGGTAAGCCGTGGAGGCCTAGTGGTTCGACCCACCGCCTTTCATGCAGAGGGTCGGGGGTTCGATTTCGGCTCGCACCTGTAAGTTTACTTATGTGCGAAATTCAATTTGAATTTACCACTGAGCTATTCGGTCAAGGAAAACATCGTGAGGAAACCTGCACACATCTGCGAAGTAATTCAAAGATGTGTGTGAAGTCCCCAATCTGCACTGGGCCCGCATGGGGACTTCAGCCCAAACCCTCTCGTAATGAGAGGCCTGTGCCCAGCAGTGGGCCGTGAAAAGGCTGTGTAGTAGTAGTAGATGTGACCGAAGTATTTGACGATTCGGCTTAGACGAACCATGGACGGATATTGTATGTCGAGTTTGAGTTCTTTGAGCACCGAGATGTTGGTGCGATGAGCTGTCCAAGGTATAGTATATAATATTATCAACTAAATAGTTCAATTCAATATATCATAATTTACTTTACAAATTCCTAATATTGTATTATTTTATCAAAATATCTAAACACCTACACGACTGACAGGGTACCTACCTACCTACCTATGATGAGAATGAATATTTGTACTCATGTCATGGATCTTTATTTGCATATGTATTTACATATTTCTCTTTATAAGTATTTATATCGTTGTCTAGTACCCGTATCGCAGGTAATCCTAGTTTGAGAGTAGACAATGTTGTGTTGCATTCCAAATATTATTCATTTTATCTTCATCTTTTTATCTTATCTCAGTAAGTAAATATTCTCTTTCTTGGTTTTCATTTTATTGCCACGCACAGCCACACGAAAATAAAATTGCTACACATGTCTGACAAGTTTATTAAAATAGGTATAACAAAATATATCACAATTTTACACATGATAAGGTTGGTTCTGATTAGCAGTGATTGGTTTCACAATGTCTCTTCATTGTTACTCACAGGCCGCAGACAGGCAGGCACAGGTAAATGTAATCTCTTCCAGAAAGTTTCTCTTCCAGAAAGCTTACTTCGTCCCTCCTAGGAAGACAGATCCAAGGCATTCCAGAAGATGTTTGATCTGAAATAGAGACAAAAGATTACTCGATCACACTCTACGGATAATAATAATAAATCTGGCTATTCAGTTTTTTTAGAGGATCTCTCTGAGATGATATGACAGCGGGATGTATTGCCGCATTCAATCCTGGTGATCAAAAAAATAGCGGTTATATCTATATATATAAAACAAGAAACCGACTGACTGACTGAAAGATCGATCAACGCAGAGCCGAAACTACTGGTTGTAGAGAGCTGAAATTTGGCGTGCAGGTTCCTTAGGGAACGTAGGGGAGCACTAAGAGAGGATTTCCCGAAATTCCCACGGGAAGGGAAAAGAACGGGATTTTACATTTTAATATTTTTGCACATAGAAGTTGCGGGGAAAGGCTAGTTATTTATAAAATACAAGCTTTGCCCGCGACTTCATCTGCGTAGAATTCGTTTATCGTGATTCCCCAGGAATTGTCCACTTTTCCGGGATTAAAAGTGACCAGTAATCTTCCCCGGGGCTCAACCATTTCCAAACCAAATTTCATCAATATCGGTTCAGCGGCTGAAACATGAAGTGGTAACAGACAGACGGAGTTACTTTCGCACTTATAATATCAGAAGGTATTTGGCATGGAGGGCAGGGACATGGCTACTACCGAGTCGAACGGACGCACTTCACTACCGAAACACAACCGAGACTAGATAGAGATGTTCTACTATCTAAAGTCCCGCGCCTTCACATTTCAAAACACTGCATTTTTTTATTATTATTTAAAAAGTACCACCAACACTCTCAACGCACAGTTGATGGCTGTCTCAGCACGCACACATGTGTTGAGTGTTGGTGGTGCTTTTTAAATAAATTGCAGCGTTTTGAAATGTGACGGCGCGGGACTTTAGATAGTAGAAGATCTCTACTATAAAAGCTTTGATCACTTTTATTTTTTCACTGATAACACGTTGTGCGTTCGCAAAGCAATTATGGGATTTGGTCTCGCCTGGGTTGACGCGGGCGTCTAGGCAGTCGGCGCGGCCGAAGCTGCGGCGCCGCAGCCGCCGTGGGCGCGCAGGGCGCCTTGCTAGCTTTCCTCTCCCTCTCGTCGACAGAATTCTCCACACTTCTCGCACGAAAGGGCAGCTCCTTGAAGTTTGTGAAGTCCTCCCTCCGTACTCTTTTCCTTATCTTATTAGAAAGGAGGGCGTAAGTTATGTCCAATTGCGCTCTTTCTGAGATATCATTCTCCGTTAGTCTCACAAAGAGCGACCGCAGCCTCACTATAAACATGTCAGTTTTGTCTTGCGGCGTCGAAAATATAATATACCTATAGGCACGGTGGAGTCTTGGCAGATGTAGAAATGAGAAGACGGTGTGGGGCGAAGCCCTAATCACAAGTGACCGTGAATTCGTGGCAAATGTAGCGTGTGCGTAGCGATTGCACAACTGACTGACTGGCTGGCTGGCGCGCGCGGCGCGTGGGCATAGGGTCGGCCGGTAGGAGAGAGCGGGACAGGGCTATTTTCCGAGACGCGCGTCTATTCCGCGAAACGGTATGGCAACCGAGTACCTAAGGCCCAAGCGGGTTAGTGTTCCGCGCACGGTTTGCTATAAATTGTACTATTATGTACCCATCCCAACAAAAATATGTACACATTTTAGTACCTATACCAACTTGATTCTTTAGATCATTGCTTTTCATTGTTGGTGGTGGTAAATTGTTACTGCTTTGCGAATCAACCAAAGTAAAATTTCTACACATTTGACATCAATTTTTTCAAGTAGGTAGGTAAGGTAAATGTAAAGAAAAGAATACATTATAATATTATTATTAGTAAGGATCAACTAAATAGTTCAATAACATAGTTTAATTACTAATAGTTTAATTTACTTTACAAATTCCTAATATCGTAATATTTTATCAAAGTATCTAAACACCTACACGGTTGACAAAGTATGATGAGAACGAATATTTGTTCTCATGTCATGGATCTTTATTTGCATATGTATTTACATATCTAACTGTCTAATACATAAAATTCTCGTGTCAGTGTTTGTATCCAAACTCCTCCGAAATCGCTAAACCGATTCTTATGAAATTTGGTGTGTAAGTTCTGTAGGTCTGAGAAAAGGAATAGGAAGCTATTTTTCGTACCCATCCAAGAAAAAAAACCGGCCAAGTGCGTGTCGGGCCACGCGCAAATTATAGGGTTCCGAAGTTGACGATGCCCACAGTACCTTTCTAAGACTTATTAGCATCTAGCTAGCCTGTGGTATGACGTGCCCGCCCGACGCCCCTGCCGCTCGAGAAAAATCATTGGTTTTTTAATCATTTCATAAGTCGACTAATGACTCGTAAATTTGTACAGCCTACTTAGCTAGAAGCGATTCTATTATAGCGCGAACACTATGAAATGTAGCGTATGCGTTGCGATGGCTCAAAGTTAGGCGACTGACTGACTGGCTGACTGAAGTGGCTGCCTGGCTGGCGCGCGCCGCGCGAGTGATGGGGTCGGCCGGTAGGAGAGAGCGGGACAGGGCTATTTCCCGAGACACGCGTCTATTCCGCGAAACGGTCTGGCAACCGCGTAAGCGTCGTAAGGCCAAAGCGGGCAGTGTTCCGCGCACAGTTTGCTATTGTTATATCCAACAAAAATATGTACACATTTTAGTACCTATACCAACTTATTCTTTAGATTTGTTAGATCATTGCATTTCATTGTTGGTGGTGGTAAATTATTGTTACTGCTTTGCGAACCAACCAAATTAAAATTGCTACACATTTCTGACATATTTTTTTTCAAGTAGGTAGGTAAGGTAAATGCACCTATGTTGGACGAGGACCAGCCATGGTCATTTTTTGAATTTACCTTCAAAATTAAGCAAAAACAAAGTTTTTTTTTCAAATGACTACACCGATCAGTCGTGCCAGTAGTTCAGCTGTCATACCAACGGTTTTTGATAGCCGACAGACATTTTTTTGTGGTTATCACGATTCTTAGTTGCGCGGTGTCATTTATAGTCGGGCGGGAGTCGTAATTTCTTATAAGAATCGCGATGCAAGTAAGTACCTGACTCAGGTGTATCATCTTTGTTGAAATTCATATTATTTATTAGCCACATAGCCTGTAATATTTGTTTGTATGTTTTCTAAGAATGTCGTTTGTATGTGCATGTCTGCTTTCTGAATAAACTTTTCTTTATCTTTATCTTTTCTTTTATTGATTTATCAATAGTAATACAGTACTTTTACATTATAACCTAAATGTAATTGGCATTCTAATCATTGACGACAGGTTTGGCTCAGTTGGTAGTAACCCCGCCCTCTGTTCCGACGGTCGCGGGTTCGAATCCCGCTCGGGGCAAACTTTGTGTCATGAGCACAATTAATGTTTGTACTCGAGTCATGGATGTTTAGTATTTATATATGTATGTATTTCTCTATATAAGTATTCATATCGTTGTCTAGCACCCATAGTACAAGCTTTGCTTAGTTTGGGGCTAGGTCAAATTGTGTGAAATGTCCCAAGATATTTATTTATTTATTATTTTATTTATACGGAGCGTAGACTTTATCAGTCGAGATCTCTCAAGCTTCACTTGGATATTCAATGTGCCTCGTACCATACGGTGATCGCTCCCGGACTTAACCGAATTAATCACTGAGACATCATCGAAAATCTGCTTCCTCGTCGACATGATAAAGTCTATCTCATTCCTCGTTACACCATCAGGGCTCATCCAGGTCCATTTTCTGTGCTCACATTTCCTGAAGAAAGAGTTCATCATATAGAGTCCCTCCTTCTCCATGAAACCAGCCAGTAGATGGCCCGGTGATTCCTACGCCCTCCTCCAAATTGCCCCACTCTCAGCTCTTCACCGTCTCGTTTGCCCAAACAACTGTGAAGTGACTTCTGGATGGCTCTGGATGGCTCTAGAAATGTCCTCATACATAGCCTCCACCTCATCGTCGGAGTGCGTCGAGGTCGGAGCGTAAACCTGTATAACCTTCAACGAATATCGTTGGGTTATTCTGAGTACAAGGCACGCTACCCTGGTCGACACACTCTCGATCTTCACCACATTGTTTGCGAGGGACTTGTGGACGATAAACCCGACACCTCCCTGGGACTGTTGGTCGCCCTCCCGGAAATAGAACAGGTTACCGGACTTCAGGGTTATCATGTCCTCCCCCTCTCTCCGGACTTCTGATAACCCTATGATTCCCCAACGTAACCTGCTCAATTCTTCCTCCAGTTCCAGTACCTTTTCGTCAGTCCGCAGTAGGGCTTCCAATCCCGGGATCCCGGGATCCCGGGATCCCGCCTATTTTTTAGGGCTTTTTCAATCCCGGGATTTCTATTTCAATCCCGGGATTGAGTTTCCTATCAAAATAATCGGTCTTCATCTATGATTTAAAGATAATTTACCGAGGTATTCATTCGTTATATCAGCCGCAAGACCGATCTTGTGCCATAGAAATCCGCGGGACCCTTCACCTGGTCGTCACAACATCTTTTTGGAGGCTTTTCATATCTCTTCTCCTGGTTTGCGGTTGTCATTTGAGAACTTTCTCAAATATTAGAGTTACTACTGAAGTTTCGCAACCCTTCCGATTCTTCGGACTATGTCGGTGATCCTAGTTCTATTGAGGATATCATCCACATATCATCATTTTTGATTGTATCAAATACAAATTAGCCCTCTACGTTGCCGTTTGAATGAACTTGAGTTTTTTTATGAGACACATCATTGGCGCCCACGTCTTATCCTTTAGTTAAATACTCAGTTGAAGACTCTTCTGAGATCAATAAATATAGCACTGAGATCTTTCAGATTCCAGGGGTTCAGGATTTACTACGTATAGGTAGTCATCGGTAAGTCGAATATGAGTAGTAACTACCAACTCCTCATGTAGATTATTGATGCCTCGTTTTCAGTTCAGAACCATGAAAGCATCCTTGACTGCAGCTGTAAACAGCTTTGTGTAATTCTCCGCATCAGAGGAATAGGATTTGTGTTGTCCTGTGTCGAACGGGCAGTGGCGTTTTCATACAGAAACTTCAACACTTCGAAATAGTGAGTGGTACAGTCAAAGAGCCAGAGGCTGGCGCGGGGAGATTGCAGTACAGCCCTTGGGCTGTTGTGGATTATGGTATCAATAGAGTCAAATGATTTCTCGTTATAGGCGTAATCCACGAATGCCATGTAATGTGGGAGATGTTATTTGCTTCGGTGTTCTGTATGACCATCCGACCGGTAAGTTTAAGTACTGTAGCCCTTTCTGAAATCGACTTTTTGGTATTCAGGAAGTAGTCAAACCTTCGCGAAAGACGGTGGGTGATACGACAACTCTCAAAAACAGCTTGTAATAATGAGACGGTGGTAGGATGGATCTATAATCCTTTAGTAAGGTTAAGGTTTTATGTAAGCCATCTTGTAAAACTTCAGCCTGAACTGTTTAAAACAATTTGCGATTTGATTTGTATTAAGATATATTGTGTATGACTTAAATTTGGTATTTTTTTGCGTAATGAAACTACCATCACATACAAGCAGTACTCAATCCCGGGATCCCGGGATCCCGGGATTGACTGCTGCAATCCCGATATGAATCCCGGGATTACGATAGTCCCGGGATTTGGAAGCCCTAGTCCGCAGTGTAGGTACGGCAGTTATATGTTGCCAGGGCCAAGGGTCGTCGTTTTTGGTAGCCTGGCCGAACCCGGGGATTCAATATAGCACCCCCTGCCCCGCCGTTACCATGGCCGCTACCATGGCCAGGAATAGCAGGGCCGCCGGGGAGTAGGGGTCTGGGCTGTGTTTGTGGCATCATAGTTCCCAAGTCTATCCATTGGGGGGGATTTGCCAATAGTCGCCACGCTTGGCAGACGGGTGGCGACCGCAGTTTTAAGGTGGTAGTGCTCGGAGGACGCTGCTTCCCATCCTCCGGTTTATCCCTTAGTCGCCTCTTACGACACCCACTGGAAGGGAGGGGGTGGTGCAATTCTAGGCCGGCACCACACGACACGGCTTTTTTTTAAATCTAGCTACATAATATTGTAGCGGTTTATAAAACACGCCTACCTCCTAAATTTCAACCATACAGCACCCATAGTCTCCGAGAAAGATTACTGTGACATACGGACGGACGGACAGACAGACGGACATGACCAAATCATAACGGTTCCGTTTTTTGCTATTTGGTTACGGAACCCTAAAAAGTATATTATTACTTTTTACTCTATTACTTGTATTTATTTTTTAACCGATGGACGCAATCTGCTACATGTGGATATAGTTTGCGTCCTAAGAGTCCAAGTATGGTTATCGGTATCTGTATCTTTTTCTACAGTCATAATAATGTGGACGCAAATTGGTCATTACAATATCTTTAATAATAATGTCAAAATAAACATAAACTTAATGTCTCTTTTTCATTTCATCTCATAAAAATTTTAAATAAAAAAATAGAACCGACTTCAAACTCCGACAGCCTGTGAAGTTGGTGTCAAGTTCACTATAAGATAGTCATAGCTTTGGGGCGGTTTACTTGACACCGACTTCACAGGCTGTCGGAGTTTGAAGTCGGTTCTATTTTTTTATTTTTTTTTCGGCTATAGTTTCCAAAGATGTGTACGATGGGACGTAAGTCTTTGAAATTGATGCCAAAATCATACACGTGCTAACAAATTTCGAGGAGTTCCCTCGTTTTGTCATGGATCCCATCATCAGAACTGAACCAAATTATTAAAAATTAAAAAAGAATCATCGAAATCGGTTCACAATTGACGGAGATATGCGTGGTCATACATAAAAAAAATATATATATACGCGTCGAATTGAGAACTTCCTCCTTTTTTTTTCGTCGGTTGAAAAAACAACATTAAACTAAAAGACAGATAGAGTAGTTCGCGTCCATTGTGGACGCAAATAGGAGAGATTATAAATTTGGTGTAGTAATTCGCGTCCACCAAAAAAAAAAAACAAACAAATTTATCAGTAATCTATTTTAGGGCTCATTATTTAGGTCTAGCAACAACTATAAATCAACAATTTTAAATAAAACAATGAAAAACTTACCGTGACACACGCTACTGCTTACTATTTTTTTGCTAACATTTGGAACGCTGGCACTCATTTCTCGTAAAACTGAGACTAATTGTTTTTTTCTAAATAGGAAGGGTTGTGCGCACGTACCTTTTGTCTATTTTTGTATGCCTCTTGTACATCGAGGTATTAATAGAAAATATTTTGAGATAATTAGTCTGTTAGTATACTTATTATGAAGTTTTTTTACAAGGAGATCGGTCAAATGGACGCGAACTGGGGGGTGGACGCGAAAGGGCGAAATGACCCTACCTACATATATCACAATTGTACACAATGACAAGGTTGGTTCTAATTAGCAGTAGGTATTGGTTTCACAACAAAACCTAGCTTAGATTTCTGCAACGGTATTTAGGATTATCAGATTTATAAAAAATAAAAAATAAAAAAAAAACCGCCTTCGAACTCCGACAGACTGCGATGTCAATGTCAAGTTCACTATATGATAATCATTTCTTTGGGTCGGTTCACTTGACACCGACTTCGCAGTCTGTCGGAGTTTGAAGGCGGTTTTTTTTTTTTTTTTTTTTTTTCGGCTAGTTTCCTAACTATACCATAGAAGTACTTATGTAACTCTGAAGTCTTCGAAATTGACACCAAAACGTCGTGCTAGCAAATTTCGAGGAGTTCCCTCATTCACCCGAAGGCAATTCCCATGCAATAGTACATTATTGCAGAGGCCGCCAAGTAGCGTATTGCCGGACGAGTTAGTTAGAAGGCTGAGCGAAGCGAAGCCTTCTATTATTACGAGTCCGGCAATCGCAATTGCGGCTGAGGTATATATAATGCTTTTCTCAAACAGCGAGGAAATACGTAAGGTCAGTCGGGGCAAGTGCGCCAGGATGGGGTAAGTGCGCCTAACATAAATATATCGAAACCTATAAATATTACTCAACTAGTAGTTGGCTGTTTACAAGGCATAGGGGCGAAATAAATTTAGACGCACTTACCGCACATCAGTGTTTACTACTTTCATGATCGTGGATGATTTGGCCATGGAAGTTGTACTTATTACCTCCATGGATTTGTCAGTTTCGGGGCAAGTGCGCCAGGATGGGGTAAGTACGCCTAACAAAAATATGTCGAAACCTATAAATATTACTCAACTAGTAGTTGGCTGTTTACAAGGCATAGGTGCGAAATAAATTTAGGCGCACTTACCCCACATCAGTATTTACTACTTCCATGATCGTGGATGATTTGGCCATGGAAGTTGTACTTATTACCTCCATGGATTTGTCAGTTTCTCTACAGAGGTGTCTCAAATAGCAAGCGAATTAAAAAAAACACACACACGACAATAATGTTTTTGCTGGCCAAGGCCGGCAATGGACAGCCTCGCGTCTTCTTTTTTTGAAAGTAACATGAACATTTCCGAGCATGTTTGAGAAAAGTTATATTTCTTTTTTTTAGCTGTAGACTTTTCCCGGTAAAAAGTACAAATAGTACATTATTGCAGACGCCGCTAAGGAGCGCATTGCCGGACGCCTTCTTAGTAGGTACGAGTCTGGCAATGCAGTTGCGGGCGTTGCGGCCGAGGTCTATAGGTACAATGCTTTTCTCAAACTGTGAGGAAATACTACTCGTCGTCGTCACCATCATCATCACCACCACCACCACCACCATCATCATCATCACCACCACCACCACCACCATCATCATCATCATCATCACCACCACCTCCATCATCATCACATCACCATCTCCATCATCATCACCACCACCATCACCACCATCATCATCATCATCATCATCACCACCACCTCCATCATCATCACATCACCATCTCCATCATCATCACCACCACCACCACCACCATCATCATCATCATCATCATCATCATCATCACCACCACCTCCATCATCATCACATCACCATCTCCATCATCATCACCACCACCACCACCACCATCATCATCATCATCATCACCACCACCTCCATCATCATCACATCACCATCTCCATCATCATCACCACCACCACCACCACCATCATCATCATCATCATCATCACCACCACCTCCATCATCATCACATCACCATCTCCATCATCATCATCACCACCACCATCAATACCATCACCATCATCACGGTATAGCAAAACACAACTTAGAAGGCGCGCGGATTCAGGCCAAAGAACACCAAAGAATATACCTAATAACTGAGGCATTGATGAAAATAGCACGTAGCATTTGCGGGCAAATGCGGGACATTACATTACATTACGTAGGTACACATAACCACAACAATATGTCAATGTCTCTTTTTTTTTTTTTTTATTCCTAATTGAGTTCCGTTTTGCACGCCGGTCGAAACATCAATGTGTAAATCTAAATGTACTCGTAGTAGGTAAATAATAATAAATCATTAGTTTATTTCGCTTGTACCTACCTACGATTTATATGTATAACTGACATTGATAAAATAGGTACGTAGCTAGTATCTAAAGTTTAGATACTAGCTACGTACCGTAGATTCTAAACATTATCAGGACCCAAAACAATTTAATTTTGTAAAATGCCACTTTTCAAATCACAAATTGTATAATCTGGATACCTACTATTATTATTACGCATACGCATATGATCGGTAATTTCATGGTAATTTCACAGCTTATATGTTCTAAAAGCCGTGGTGTGGCCTAGTGGTTCGAGCCACCGCCTCTCATGCCGAGGGTCGGGGGTTCGATTCCGGCTCGCACCTCTAAGTTTACTTACGTGCGAAATTCAATTTGAATTTACTATGAGCTTTTCGGCGACGGAAAACATCATGAGGAAACCTGCACGCATCTGCGAAGTAATGCAAAGATGTGTGTGAAGTCCCCAATCCGCACTGGGCCCGCGTGGGGACTATTATAGACCAAACCCTCTCATAATGAGGGGAGGCCTGTGCCCAGCAGTGGGACGCAAATAGACTGTAGTACTAGATTATATGTACTCGTCAGCATAACTGTTACAGCGAGCGTGTAGACAGTGCGGGTTTTCTACGCTCGAGTGGTCTACGATCTGGTCAATTTATTTTTGTTTTTTGTTTTTTACCTACAGCAAAAATCAATTTTTATAGACTAACTAGCTGACCCAGCGGACTTCGTACCGGCATAGTTTTCTTTTTGGGTGGGTTGAAAAATAGCTTACGTCCTATTCTCAGCCCTACTGAACATACACACCAAATTTCATAAGAATCGGTCGAGCCCTTTCGGAGGAGTTTGGTTACAAACACTGTGGCACGAGAATTTTATATATACCTACTATCTATAGGTACTATATAAGAGATAAAATGTCCTAAGCAGAGCTCGATCGCCCAGGCCAGGTAGAGATCTTCACTATCTAAAGTCCCGCGCCATCACGTTTCAAGACGCTTCAATATATTTAAAAAGCACCACCAACACTCTCAACACATGTGCTGAGACAGCCATCAACTATGCGTTGAGAGTGTTGGTGGTGCTTTTTAAATAATAATAAAAAAATTGAAGCGTTTTGAGATGTGAAGGCGTGGGACTTTAGATAGTAGAAGATCTCTACCTACTTCTTATTATAAGTAAATATAGCTATTTTTATTTCTTACATAAATGAATAAAATACTTATAAGAGATAGGTATGATTTATTTCTTCTAGCAGTCTTCTGACATGTCACCGCTCATTACATTTTTTATATCTGATCATTATAAACAACAAAATACTTGTATAGGTACTTACTTACCTATTTCGTTCAATGATTTTCCAACTCATAAAACGCGATTTACGCGATCAACTATGTAACGGCGGGTTAACGCCATCTTGTGAGCATTCTGGAAATTAATAGGAATCGGACGGACACTAGCACTAGCAGATCAGCTGTTCATAGACCACGACGCCATATTGGCCTGATGCTTACAGTGTAAACGTTCTCTCACACAAGCTTGGTTCGGCCGAAATTTTATTGGTTTTGAAATGCTTATAATTATTTTATTCTTTGATTTTTTGCGGTGTTTTTGATCTATGCGTGCTCGGGGAATAATGTAATATTTTATTAGAACGATAAAAGAAACTAAAAGCAGTCGTAGTCGAAGATTACGCGACCAGTTTTTTGTATGGGGTTCAGCCGTGACGATTCACCTTAAGTGCTTATTTGTAGAAATATATATCTACTATATAAAAATAAGTCGGGTTTTCCTCCCTGACGCTATAACTCCAGAACGCACGAACCGATTTCCACGGTTTTGCATTCGTTGGAAAGGTCTCGGGCTCCGTGAGGTTTAAGGCGGTACGAAGTCCGCGGGGTCAGCTAGTATATATATATATATATATATATATATATATATATATATATATTATTTTAACATTATATATTATATATTACCTTTTATGCCATGTATATTGCCATATAATATCATTCTTTCCTTTGTATTTGTATTTCACGTGATAACTATGTTGGTAGGTACCTACAGAACGGATTTTATTAAAATGTGGAATGAATAATAACCTACACAGTTATTAGGTCCTTACATATGAAATTGGCGTTTGGCGAACTGGCAACTTTGATTCAAAATATGTGGCGTTCGGCTAGGAATTCCAAATTCAAATTTATTTCAAATTTAAGACCATGTATTTCTGTGTTCGAATTACGAAATTTATTTGTTATCGCGTCATTTGTTTTTCTTTCACATCGTTCTGTTCACAATATGGAGAACTTAAAATATCGCTATATTTACGAATATGAGTTTCACCTCGGCACTAGTGCTGCAGAAACGGCTCGTAGGATTAACAATGCGTATGGGGAAGCTACTGCAAAAGAAAATACGGTACGTTATTGGTTCCAACGTTTCCGTTCTGGAAATTTTGACCTACAGAACAAGCCTCGTGGACGGCCGGAGACACAAGTTGATAACGAAGAATTAAAAGCAATTGTGGAAGCAGATCCATCGCAAACCACGTCAGAGTTAGCGGCAGGCTTCGGTGTGAGTGATAAAACCATTTTGATTCACTTGAAACAAATTGGAAAAGTGAAAAAACTTGAAAAATGGGTACCGCATGAATTGAGCGACGCAAACAAAGAAACACGCGTCGAGTGTTGCGTTTCACTTCTCAACCGGCACAATAATGAAGGCATTTTGAATCGTATCGTTACTTGTGATGAAAAATGGATCTTGTACGACAACCGGAAACGTTCTTCACAATGGTTGAACCCAGGTGAACCAGCCAAATTCTGCCCGAAACGAAAGTTGACTCAGAAAAAGGTACTGGTAAGTGTCTGGTGGACTAGTGCCGGTGTCATCCATTACAGTTTCTTAAGATCTGGGCAAACAATCACGGCTGATGTGTATTGTCAACAATTGCAAACGATGATGGAAAAGCTAGCCATTAAACAACCCAGACTGGTCAATCGATCTAGCCCACTGCTGCTTCAGGACAACGCTCGACCACATACGGCACGTTTGACGGCCGCAAAACTACGGGAGCTGCGACTGGAATGTCTTCGACACCCACCATACTCCCCGGACCTTGCTCCAACTGATTACCATTTTTTTCGGAATTTGGACAACTTCATGCAAGGAAAAAAATTCAATTCTCACGAGGCTGTCCAAACGGCCTTCAAAGATTTTATTGATTCTCGCTCACACACTTTTTTTAGTAAAGGAATCAATGAACTACCTTCGAGATGGCAAAAGTGCATAGATAGCCATGGTACATACTTTGACTAAATAAAAAAATAGTTTCATAAAAAAAAATCGTTTTCATTTCTGCCATATGAAACGCCAATTTCATATGTAAGGACCTAATATTAATTTGTGAAAGGAATTTCATCATAGACAATTTCATCAAAGAGCTGTGCTAACCTTCTTTCGTAATTCGATTAACTACATTGGCCGTCGATTACCAATTATTCAGATCACCTGTACAAATCGAGGTAGGTAAGCTAGAGGTTATTGAAAGATATACACTTTTGCACTCTACTCCGTTGCCGCAAGCTCCTCAAGCGTTCAGATAGTAATGAACTTTACTGTACACGTACCTAATGACGCATTAAGGATGTTAATGCGTAGGTAATTACTTACCTAATTAGAATTAAGGTTCGGTCAAGAAAGAGCGTGGGAGGCATTGGGCAGTACAGTTGGACAATATCGAAACCTTAGTCTTTACTTTACATAGAAGAAGTAAGGTAAACTTAGAATGACAAGCTTCAATTAAATCAGCGTACGCCCGAAATAAGTGCTAAATGCGATAGTAGATGTCGCTGCCTAGGTAGCCTGCATACAAATGTGAACTCCATGGCAACACCTAGATGGCGCTGTACAGGCGAAGTATGAAAATTTTAAGCTCCCTGGCTATTGCTGATGTACGCCGTAATGGAAGGAGATTGACGGTTTTGTATAATTACATTGTCTCTGGTCTTTATTACTAGAGCAATAAGATTAATTTTGCATTTACGCGGGGATTTTTCTCAATTGTAATCGGGGTACGCGATGTTCCAGAGTTAACTGCATCCAGGAAGAGGTGGTTAAACGGTTCATTTGATTTAAAGCGAAAGTGACTGTTGATCACTGGAACCAAGTTACCCGTTTAAACGCCTCTGACTTCTGAAATCTGTCACTACTACTACTACAGCCTATTTGCGTCCCACTGCTGGGCACAGGCCTCCTCTCATCGCGAGAGGGTTTGGGCTATAGTCCCCACGCGGGCACAGTGCGGATTGGGGACTTCAGACAGATCTTTGAATTACTTCGCAGATGCGTGCAGGTTTCCTCACGATGTTTTCCTTCGCCGAAAAGCTCAGTGGTAAATTCAAAATGCATTTCGCACATAAGTAAACTTAGAGGTGCGAGCCGGAATCGAACCCCGACCCTCTGCATGAGAGGCGGTAGGTCGAACCACTAGGCCACCACGGCTCCTACCTCTGACTTCTGAAATCTGTCAGTTGAAGGGTTAATGACCACCACAACACCCAAACCAAGTCAAGATCCCTCACCAGAGGGCTGAGCTGCCACGACGGAAGGCGGTTCGTAGAACGAGGCACGTTCGTCGGGACTCAGCGACGCCATGCCTTGGAGGTTGCCTCGGAGTGCCTCGAAGAACGTGTCCATGTCGTTCAGGATGCCTGCAAACAGATGCAGTATAGACACCATCCATTTTTTTTTGCACCGCTACAACAATTTCTGTTTTGCCCAAAGGTTAACTGGTAGAGAATGCCTTATGGCATTAAGTTCGCCCTTTGTGTTAGTTTTTTACTAATGTGCAATAAAGTTTAAATAAATAAATACTTCCATATTCACATTCAGATGATGTTCAGATATTTATGAGCACTTGATTTGCTTCCATGTATCTAATGGCGACTGTACCGACAACAAGGCCTTGGGTAGAGATAAACTACGAAAACATGTCCATTCTTACCATTACCTAATAAATTCTCAAAATAAATCAATTTTGTAGAACAAAATCCATGTATTACTTTACTTACCTATTTAAATAAAAATCTTACCGTTTTGCTCATAGAAACATTTAAAGTCAACATAATAATAACAACGTCAAAGATCTATTGTTGCGCATAAAAATCATTAATAATGGATGTTCCTTAAAATAACCATTACCGACGGAAAGAGATAACACCGGACTGTAATGACATTTGAAAAGTTTGAGAATAGGTAGGTTTGAATATATTTTTCTCTTTGTTCCTCGATGATTAACGGAAGGGAAAACCCTGAGAGACATAAAAACTCAACCGATCTCATCTCGCACCATCCTCTAGGGATTACCTTTCAATAAGGTACATATCCATACTTGTGGCATTAAAAAACTGGCCGAAGTCAAAGGGGTTAGCCATAGGAGTAATAAAAGCAAGACTATTACGTCTGATGTTTTCGTCGCTGCGTTATTTCTTTTTTATTACGCCTAACTAGATAACTCAAGCGGTACCTAAGCGATAAAAATATGTCATAAGGAAAAGTGTTTAATGCTAAATTAAATTACGTACATACTTTACATTAGGAAGCAAAGTATACATATAAATGCGAGCTCAGAAGAAGCTAAACATTCACATTTTGTTTCTGTAAAACAAGTGAATTGAAAGTTCATTTCAATTTGATCTAACATGCGACTGCGACAGGGAAATATAATTGTCAGCAAGTGGTCAGAAACTTCAAAGTTCGTTCAACCGCATATGTAGAACAGTTTGCAAAGCGATAGGATATGCGAGTGAATAGGTCATACAGATAATAAGAACTAAAAATGTGTTTAGTTTGTTAGTGAAACTGCTGGCCGCAGGAAGTTAAAATATGGCATGTAGGTACCTTGGAGTAAGTAGGGGAGTACTATATATACGAGAGGATTTAAAATTCCTACGGGAACGGGAAAAATAAAAGTTTAAAATATTGATGTTTATGCGCATACGAAGTCGCCTTCAAAAGCTAGTAGGATATTAAAATGCTACAGGTGGCTCCAATTCGAGACTCCACACGAGCACACTCCGTCGGAGGTAATTGGAAAAACGTCCTGCTAGAGTTGTTCGATGACTTCTAAAATATTGCGAAGTTCTGACAAATGCTGAATTCTGAAAAGCTTTATCTCACATTGTCTCAAACTTTCGCGATACACACTCATATTAAACACACCATCACTGGGACTTAATCGCGTAAAAACTATTTATATACCTCGACGTTTCGGCCGCGATAATAGTTTTTACGCGATTAAGCCCCGGTGATAGTGTGTTTAATATAAGCTTTATCTCAGAAACTATTGGATGCACAGAGACGGGTTTAGTCTCATATTATAGCAAATTTAGTCTTATTTAAAAACGTCTTGAGAAGGTAGTATCAAAAAAGAGTCCTTTAGGGTCAAAAACCTTTTGCGTCCAGCTGCAGTAGCGGAGAGCGGTAAGATGGCACATATGCAAATATTGCTAATGTGTAATAGGCAGATCGCGACTCGCGCTGGTCGTGCGATTTCTTGGCAGAGTTGTAGGTACTTAGCTCACCCACGCCGAGAAAGCAGTAGCGGCACAGAATAAGTAAGTACTTAATAGTACGCCAACATTCAGGAGTGTAGTGTTACAAGCCATGCTAGCGGTCTATGGCGGTCCTTACCCACACCGGGAAAGCGCGAGGCGGCCTTACCGATCGCGGGCGCCGGTTGCCTCCGCGGCCGCCCGGCGTTCAACGCCGTCGCCACCGCCGACCGCTTCGACGATGTACTGCACACAAAGACATGGTAAATTCAGTGGGTTTGACATCATAAACAAAATAATACTTATAAGTATATTTATTTCTAACTAGTTGACCCGGTGAACTTCTATCACACGAAGGCGATTCCCATACGAAGCTATTATTCTTTTGACATTGGAAATGACTTATCGTTAGCTCCAGTATAGGCTCCGATTTCACGAAAAAGTGCGTTATATCTAGGAGAGTTGTTGAAATATGATATTCAAAAAAAAACTCAACAGACGCGTATTAAATTCACGAGAGCTGTAAGGTGCAAAAAGAATTATTCGAGAAAGTCAAAAACGAAAAAAGTTAATCATTCTTTTCAGAATTTTTGATTTTGGCGTCCGTTATTTTGGAAACGAAGAATTATATCAAAAATTTAAGAAAAAATCCTCTGGACAATTTAGTCGACAAGTCTGTCTGTCACGCTTCCGAACCGATTTGGATAAAATTTGGTATGGAAATAGTTGGAGTCCCGGGAAAGGACATAGACTACTTTTTATCCCGGAAAAACGAATAGTTCCCGCGGGAACGCGATAAGCGAATTCCACTCAGGCGAAAGTCGCGGGCAGAACATGGGTAGAAGCTATAGTTTCTATATAGGTACACACAATTTTCTAAATTGGCAAACAGAGATCCCAACGTCGTCGCGACTCCTTAACTTGTCCCGTGTCACCTAATTCCGTTTGATACAATTCCAACCTTAACTTGCTATGACCACAGAATATTTAATAGTAAGTACTACATACAGAATGACCACGGAATCACCCGCCTGAATCTAGCTGGCGCGCAACTCGCGCCCAGTTGAGTACGCCTTTACCGTCATTCATTTGTTTCATCCGCAGATGGTGAGTGAGCCTGACTCATTGGCCCGCGTAGTGGTATACACTTTTAAGTGTACAGAACAGACGTCCTCGCACGCAAACATTGACACTTCATTCGAATTGTGTTCGAAATCGTGCTTTTATAGGCCGGATCCGCCGTGTGCTATGGCTTGAGCTGATTTTTGAAATATTGCTTCCACTATGCATTTTACCCGTACCTACTCCTACGCATAATATCCTGACTTCGCTTCGTTACCTACCAGTTAATATAGCACCCCCTGCTTCGCTTGATATCAATAAACTCCTATTATATATATTATATTAGGTGCTTACTCTACCTTAGAGAATACAATAATGATTAAACTTTGACATTTACTATTACACACTTGTCTCAAACTTTCGCGATACACACTCATATTAAACACACTAAAATATAAATGGTTTTTACGCGATTAAGTCCCGTTGGTAGTGTGTTTAATATTTACTACTACTACAGCCTATTTGCGTCCCGGTGCTGGGCACAGGCCTCCTCTCATCACGGGAGGGTTTGGGCTGTAGTCCCCACGCGGGCCCAGTGTGGATTGGGGACTTCACACACATCTCTGAATTACTTCGCAGATGCGTGCAGGTTTCCTCACGATGTTTCCTTCACCGAAAAGCTCAGTGGTTAATTCAAATTGAATTCCGCACATAAGTAAACTTAGAGGTGCGAGTCGGTATCGAAGCCCCGACCCTCTGCATGAGAGGCGGTAGGTCGAACCACTAGGCCACCACGGCTTTTTACATTTATAATCGGAAAATTATAGAAGAAGAGAAATTAACAAAAAAGTTACTCATTGTTGACGAATCTTACTTTACACTTACTTTAAATGCGCTATAGCGCGTTTAAAGATGATCTTTGTATATTGCTCTGTTTATTTAAATTTATCCAAGCGATCTCAGAAACGGCTCCAACGATTTGGACAAAATTTGGAATATAGAGAATATAGGGGTTTATATATACGGGGGCGACAAATCGATCTAGGTCTCATATCTGAGAAAACTCAGTTTTAGCTATTTTCGCCCGAGCAAAGTGTAAACATATCTTTGAAGTAAGAAGTTTTAAAAACGTAATTTTTTACTTGGTTGGATAGGTATTATTTTTAACTTAGGAAACGGTTATGCACAACAGTAAAAGTAAATTGAAGAGGCGAGCTTTTTCTACCAAAATGCGCAAATCGTTTGTTTTTCGGCGTCATACCTGAACTGCCGGCCATAACTCCTGGGTTCATCGTACTGCCGCTGGTAGGCCTCCAGGCGGCCCTCGATGCCGGGCCGGCGGTCCCAGCGGCCGTGGCCTCCGACCTGAGGCTGCTCCATCAGCATCCGCAGCAGATCCAGGTTCTGGACTTCCGCGGAGATCAGTCCTGCAGGAGAAATGAGCTATTGGAACATTTTAAGGACACTTTTACGAAGATAGTCAGGATGGGTTGAAACGAGCGCGTATTCTGGTTTCTAAATGTAAAATCCTGTATACCTTTCCGCGCTGATGCCGTCTCTAAGTATAAAACAACATAACACAACCACAACATAGCAAGGCTCCATCTCGATAGCCAGCCATCCAGCATGAAGCATGAAAACTTACAGCTTTCAGTGTTTTTTTTATGGTCTTACAAAAAGCTCTGGCCACGAGAAAACTTTCTGAATAAAAGATTGAATCTTAATAGATAGACGCAGATGGGGAAGTATAGGTTTCACTAACAAACTTAATTCGGCCACAGAATAGGGAATGCTGATGAAAGTGTGGGAACTATTAGGTACCAACTTACTTAAGCTTAAAATAAGTATGTGCGTCAACACAAATGTGTAGGTGTCAGGGAGAGGAGGAAGTCGTTCCCCACGCAGTGGTTTATTGAATGGAATTCGCCAGGCGCCCTCAGTGCCACTACTCGATAGACGAGTGCTTATTGTATGACTCGAGGAGACGTTGGCATTGAAGTGTTAAAGTGATAATCGGCAGGATCTAAAAGGGTTGCGGTCGAGAGAGCAAAAATACTTAACAACAACCCCTTGTCTTGCTGTGCACTTAAGAGTGCAATTACATTTTACGTCCTTATAACTATTGTATAATTTGGATAAGATAGGTGTTTACATTCGAATGCAGAATACATTGTCTCAAACTTTCGCGATACACACTCATATTAAACACACTCTCATCGGGACTTAATCGCGTAAAAACTATTTATATTTTACCTCGACGTTTCGGCCGCGATGCATGTCGAGGTAAAATATAAATAGTATTTATGCGATTAAGTCCCGGTGCGAATGCAGAATGTTTTCTAATTAACTAACCCCTATACAGGACACAGATTTTTCAGTACAAGTGGTTGAAACGTGTTTGAAACCTTTCAAGTTAAGAGGGTTTACTCCGAAAGTTGGCAACGTCGCAAATAGCTGTCAAATATTTTGAGGTTTTCATTAATTTCTGAATATTACTGAATGAAAACATGAATTATCGCTCTATGGTTGAATAAAACATTAAGTATGGATTTCAACAGTTATCATAGGAACACGAAATTTTTAGTATTATGGAAGTAACATCTTTTGAAAACTTTTCATCGCAGTTTCCATGCACTTCATGTAATCTTATCATTTGAAAGCCTAACCAACAAATATAAAGCGAGATGCGTCATTCAACCATAGAATGATATCTTCCTTTTTAATTCAGCAATATTGAGAAATTAATAAAAACAGCGAAACATTTGACAGCTATTATATGCGACGTTGCCAACTTTCGGGATAAACCCTCTTTAACTTTCATGGAAACGAAATGCAAATTATTATTAAACGTAAATAGCTACCTACGTACGCCCGAAATATTTTGTTTTAGTTCATAACATCTCACTTTATTAAGGTTTCTTTAATAATGAGTTAAAGAGTTACTTTCCAAGATCATTGCCTAACCTGGCGAAAATATTATATTTCAATTAACTTTTCACGTGTACCTGTTATTTCATATTTTTTTTAAAGTTTAACCTACGACCCATTAAGTTGCATGTTTGCTCATTTGCCCCTCTTTAGTAGGTAGGCACTTAATTACTTATCAAAATACAATACACACATAAAAAAACGGTTGTCTATAAAGTCGGTTTATGGACGATAATTTTACGTGATAACGTCATAAGAAAAATATTAATTAAAATAAATGTTGTATATGTCCCGTTACGTAGGACATACATCGCCATGAGGACATGCATTTCGTTAGTGATAGGACCTGTTGCTGGGTCCGTCCGGGGTGGTACCACCGTCTTTCCCCGCTAACCTGCCGCCAAACAGCAGTGCTCGCACTGTTGTGTTCTGGTAGGGGGTGAAATTTCTGGCACTAGTCATTATCTTAGGCGTCATTCGAGATCTTATGTTTTCTTAATGGAGGATCATAGGATGTCGGTGTCCATGGGCTGCAGTGACCACTTTACCATCAGGTGCGCTGTGCGCTCGTTTGCCTATACCATTCGTATAAAAAAAACATTGCGTCATGTGTTTTCGTGGGCGGAGCCGGCATTTATCATTTAAAAGACGTTATCACGTCAAAAACGTTGCTTCTGCCCGCGAACTTACTTTCTCTTACTTTACCTTTGTGTTTATAAAAATTAGCCCATTGCCTTACCAGGGAGTTGAACTATACTATCTCTAAACCAAATTTCTGAAGAGGTAACAGACAGACTGATAGACAGACAGAGTTAATGCCGTATTTTTCTTTGTATAGATATACAAAGAAAAATACGACATTAACTTCTAGATAGAAGTAGTGTAGTTTAGCGAAAGTCCCCAATCCGCGCTGGGCCCGCGTGGGGACTATAGCCCAAACCCTCTCGTGATGAGAAGAGGCCTGTGCTCAGTAGTGGGACGCAAATAAGCTGTAGTAGTAATAGTACTAGTGTAGTTTAAACTTACAACTTCTTTAAACTATCTCCTAGAGAAATATACTCATTGTAGCGAGTACCTATTGAAACTATTTGAAACACCATAACACTTTGAACAGGACTTCGTCTGTCGAGTTACTCAATTTAATGAAGTTTAATTAATTGTGACTGTAACTCCCGTAAAAGTTACAGTTTGTTATGCATGATAAATTATATTATAGCGTTTTCTCCCTTTTCAAATTTTGTTAATTTAAAGTTCATGTTAAAAGTATACAAATTAATAAATATTTTTGTTATTTGACGAAGCGTGTTGTGGATTACCTTACGGTGTTTTCTTTTTGACGAAGCATGTTGTGGATATTCTTTCTGGTATTTATGTGTTCCTTTAATAAATGACATATTCAACTTAAAAAAAAAAGAATACCTACATACTTACTTAGAAATACTTAATAAAAATCCATAGGTACAATTTATCTTATGCAGGACACACGATTTGTCAGAATTCCATTTTGAGCAACGTATTCTTAATAGTATTATTAAAGTACCTACTTCAGTAATTACTTACAAAGTTGAAAATAATTAAGTAAAATTAAAAGTAAATTAATACACTCAAGGGCAATGAAAACGGGTCACTTTGTATAAGATTTTCCATACAAAGTGACCCCTTTTCATTGCTGGTGAGTGTAAGTAGTTCCAATTTGAATTTACCACTGAGCTTTTCGGTGAAGGAAAACATTGTGAGGAAACCTGCACTGCGATGTAATTCAAAGATGTGTGTGAAGTCCCCAATCCGCACTGGGCCCGCGTGGGGAGTATAGCCCAAACCCTCTCCCTCTCGTGATGAGAGGAGTCCTGTGCCCAGCAGTGGGACGCAAATAGGCTGTAGTAGTAGTAGGAGTAGAAAGTAAGTAGTTAAAATAGAGCTATAAATAGAAAAATTGACCAAAATCACTGCCTTGGGGTAAGGTGCCCAGAAAGCTGGCTGCATTGCCACGTTGGATGGCAATGCATTAGCATTAAAGGATTACCTTTAGCATAAGTAAACGCCAGAATAAAAATAAAATGAAAATATTAATTCAGCAAATAGGCCACATCTGGGCACTTTTACACGTCACTTTTAAATGAATTTAACAGATATGAATGTACCAGCGCTTCCTAGACCAATTGCTTGAGAAGAAGCGCCGCAAGAAACTCAGCAGAAGGCCTTTTTCAAAATTTTAACATACAGATTCCCATTACATTACATTACATTATTATGTAAGTATATTTGTTCTTTGCTAGTGTCTAAGTATATTCAGTATTTTTTTTTTTTGGCACCGCCCCTAACCATTTTTTGCTTTGCCTAAAGGTTGACTGGTAGAGAATGCTTCAAGGCATTAAGTCCGCCTTTTGTACACTCAATTTTCTTTATGTGCAATAAAGTTTAAATAAATAAATACATTTACATTAATATGTATTAAAGTACATATATAGGGACATACTAAAATTACATTGAAGGGATGTATAGTCCCTAACTCAAACTTAAATTCTTAGGGATGGTCTTATATTAGGTACAAAAATTAATGAAAATATTAATTCTTGAGAGTACTTATCTAAATATGTATTCGCTAATAAAAAAATATTAGAAATAGGTAATACATGCCATTATTACCTACCCATACATCTATACACAGTATATTCGTAATGGTTGAAGGAAAACCTCGTTCGTTAGGTAAGTACCTAGTTGACAACCTACATCGAATTACAAGCAATTTTAAACTTAGAAAGCGTGAAAATGAAATGTGTCATTATACTAAAAGTAGTGTTTTTGTGTAGGTAATAGTCCGAATAATGCCCGTGGGACGTAAAATTGCTGGTATTTACCAAATGAATTGCGTTAAAAGGATTCACTTGTATGGGATTCAAGGCGCGCCCTACACGTTTAGTCAATGATATATACCTAGTGTTGAAATTGTTATAGAATTAAAAGTTTTGCCTACTTGAATTAAAAAGCTGGAAAAACGTTTTGTTGCATTCGTGAAGGAGTTAAAGAGCGAGTGTCCATATAAGTACAAATAGATAGGACGACAAAATTACGGTGTTATTTAACGAAATTATTGAAATTTAATCTTTCAAACCGGCTTGAAATTTTATTTATTTATTTATTTATTACAAAATAGGGTTATTACAAAACACGAAAATATCTATCAGTGACCAAACTAGGCTGAGCCTGTATCTTGGCCATCTGCGAGTGCGGTTAACAAGAGGAATATAGTATAATAGTTACACTGTGATTCAAAATATGTACTAAACAATATGGATTTAAAGATATTTATAAATTGTTTGTGTGTGTGTGTGTGTGTATTTGTGTGTGTATGTGTGTGTGTATGTGTTTGTGTGTGTGTGTTGGTCCTGAACCTGATTCCTCCCTTAGTTATTTTTATTTGACAGATTCTTTGATTTATCGCTTAGGTTGTTTTATTTAGTTTTATTGATTATTTCTTCAGTTTCACTGTATGTCAACTTGAATAACCAATGCTTCACTACCTTGCTAGCTCTGGGGACAGAAATAAGTTTGATCTCACAACATTTGCAAATATGATTATATATGCAAAAATGAGAGTAAGCCGGGGATCTCCGAGCAAAAACAGATTTATATTGAGGGAGCAGTGCGTTGTAGGTACGCTTACAAAGCATTTCATCATGTAGGGCAGAGCCAAAATGAAGGATTAAATTTCAATAAGAATTTTAGAGGATACTAGCTTCTGCCCATAACTTGACCCGCGTGTAATTCGGTTATCGCGTTCTCGCGGAAACTAAGTATTCGTTTTTCCGGGACAGAAAGTAGCCTATGCCTTTCCTGGCCTTATGCTATCTCCATACCAAAATTCATCAAAATCGGTCCAGCGGTTTAAGCGTGAAGAGCTACCTAACAGACAGACAGAGTATAATTATAATAATTAGATGTATCTAAATATATAAAACTCAAAGGTGACTGACTGACATAGTGATCTATCAACGCACAGCCCAAACCACTGGATGGATCGGGCTGAAATTTGGCATGCAGGTAGATGTTATGACGTAGGCATCCGCTAAGAAAGGATTTTGCAAAATTCACACGGGAACGGGAAAAATCGGAATTTTACTTTTTAATATTTCTGCGCATACGCATACGAAGTTACGGGGAAAAGCTAGTGTGTAATATGAACTAAGCTACCGGAAATGAAATATTACCAGAATAATCTCTGCGAATTTTTCAATTCCGGTAAAAAAAGTTTAGGATATGAAATTATCTTGACGTAAAAATTTTCCCAAAATTAATAATCTGATTGAACACTCTATGAACGATCTCTCTTGTGTAAGCGGTCTTCTTATAGGAGAAGATGAGTTTTTCCACGGCAGTGGCACAAATTACTTATGTTGGTTTAGGACAAAATGATCACAAACGAACACTTCAGCCCATAACCTTGTCAAAAATAAATCGAAGACGAAGATTATCCATCGACGTCATAATATTTTTAAATAAGTACCTTAGTCTCTTTCTTTCTTTAGGTATATATACATTTTATTCAAGCTTTCAACTTTAAACTGTCACTTCCTCAACGGATCAATTTACAAAGCATTTCTTTACCAGCAAAAGGGACTCCGGGAAGTTTTATGATTCTAATTTCAGTAGCTCAAACGGGCGCTTATCATATTTATTTTGAGAGTTTAGAGTTTCACTAAGAAGTTAGAAATAAGGCCGACAAACTGGCGATAAACCAATGTGTTGCCAGTTTCGTAGCCACCCTTTGCGATTGAAACTGTTCCCGGTCTCAGATGTCCATTCAGCGCTTAAGTACTCGCCCACTGCTGGGCATACCAACGCCTCTAATTCCTCCACTGTAAGAATTTATACCGTAACTAGCTTTTGCCCGCGACTTCGTCCGCGTGGAATTCGGTTATAGCGTTCCCGCGTGCTGTAAGCGTTCTTCCGGGATAAAAACTGAACACGTGGTTTAAACGGAACTTAATATGTAAGTAGCCGGTTTAGAAGATACCTACAAACTTTTAACCCCCGTTTTACCCTCTAAAGGGGGAATTTCTAAAAATACTTTACTAACGCTCACTTACGTCTTACGTTATAAAAGGAACCTCCCTGCCAAGTTGCATGTTTTTAAGCCTAGCGGTTTAGAAGTTACATCATATAAACCTGCAACCCCCTTTCACCCCCTTAAAGGGGGAATTTCCAAAAATCCTTTATTAATATTTACTTACGTTATAAAAGGAACCTCCTTGGCAAGTTTGATATTTTTAAGCCTAGCGGTTTAGAAGTTTCGTACTAACTGTCAACCCCCTTTTTTAAAGGGGGAATTTCCAAAAATCCTTTCTTAGTGCTCACTTACGTCATTAAAGGAACCTTCCTGCCAAGTTTCATGTTTCTAGGCCTAGCGGTTTAGAAGTTTCATACAAACCTTAAACCCCCTTAATACACCTTCAGGGGGGAATTTCCAAAAATCCTTCCTTAGTGCTCACTTTACGTCATAAAAGGAACCTTCCTGTCAAGTTTCATGTTTCTAGGCCAATTAGTTTCGGCTGTGCGTTGATCGATCAGTCAGTCAGATATTCAGTCAGCCAGTCAGTTTCTTCTTTTATATATTTAGATTACGTCATAATCACATTTTTTCTCCTCCTTTCCTTTCTTAGTGCTCCCCTACGCTCCCCAAGGAACCTGCATGCCAAATTTCAGATCTCTACGATGTTTCCCGAAACTTCGTATGCGCAGAAATATTAAAATGTAAAATCCCGTTTTTTCCCGTTCCCGTGGGAATTTCGCAAAATCCTTTCTTAGCGGATGCCTACGTTATAACATCTACCTGCATGCCAAATTTCAGCCCAATCCGTCCAGTGGTTTGAGCTGTGCGTTGATAGATCACTATATCAGTCAGTCAGTCAGTCAGTCAGTCACCTTTGAATTTTATATATTTAGATATATCTATCTATCGCCTTATTTCACGGCCACTAATCCGTGGGATGTCGGCTTTATACCTACTTGTTATTCGACTTGTCAAACAAATTCCTAGGTGAATCGTCACGGCTGAACCCCATACAAAAAACTGGTCGCGTAATCTTCGACTACGACTGCTTTTAGTTTCTTTTATCGTTCTAATAAAATATTACATTATTCCCCGAGCACGCATAGATCAAAAACACCGCAAAAAATCAAAGAATAAAATAATTATAAGCATTTCAAAACCAATAAAATTTCGGCCGAACCAAGCTTGTGTGAGAGAACGTTTACACTGTAAGCATCAGGCCAATATGGCGTCGTGGTCTATGAACAGCTGATCTGCTAGTGCTAGTGTCCGTCCGATTCCTATTAATTTCCAGAATGCTCACAAGATGGCGTTAACCCGCCGTTACATAGTTGATCGCGTAAATCGCGTTTTATGAGTTGGAAAATCATTGAACGAAATAGGTAAGTAAGTACCTATACAAGTATTTTGTTGTTTATAATGATCAGATATAAAAAATGTAATGAGCGGTGACATGTCAGAAGACTGCTAGAAGAAATAAATCATACCTATCTCTTATAAGTATTTTATTCATTTATGTAAGAAATAAAAATAGCTATATTTACTTATAATAAGAAGTAGGTAGAGATCTTCTACTATCTAAAGTCCCACGCCTTCACATCTCAAAACGCTTCAATTTTTTTATTATTATTTAAAAAGCACCACCAACACTCTCAACGCATAGTTGATGGCTGTCTCAGCACATGTGTTGAGAGTGTTGGTGGTGCTTTTTAAATATATTGAAGCGTCTTGAAACGTGATGGCGCGGGACTTTAGATAGTGAAGATCTCTACCTGGCCTGGGCGATCGAGCTCTGCTTAGGACATTTTATCTCTTATATAGTACCTATAGATAGTAGGTATATATAAAATTCTCGTGCCACAGTGTTTGTAACCAAACTCCTCCGAAAGGGCTCGACCGATTCTTATGAAATTTGGTGTGTATGTTCAGTAGGGCTGAGAATAGGACGTAAGCTATTTTTCAACCCACCCAAAAAGAAAACTATGCCGGTACGAAGTCCGCTGGGTCAGCTAGTTAGTCTATAAAAATTGATTTTTGCTGTAGGTAAAAAACAAAAAACAAAAATAAATTGACCAGATCGTAGACCACTCGAGCGTAGAAAACCCGCACTGTCTACACGCTCGCTGTAACAGTTATGCTGACGAGTACATATAATCTAGTACTACAGTCTATTTGCGTCCCACTGC
The DNA here is from genome assembly GCA_963971205.1 of Aethes cnicana. Lineage (NCBI taxonomy): Eukaryota > Metazoa > Arthropoda > Insecta > Lepidoptera > Tortricidae > Aethes > Aethes cnicana. The sequence goes on from CAXARK010000728.1 coordinate 29,998, forward strand.
TGGGCACAGGCCTCCCCTCATTATGAGAGGGTTTGGTCTATAATAGTCCCCACGCGGGCCCAGTGCGGATTGGGGACTTCACACACATCTTTGCATTACTTCGCAGATGCGTGCAGGTTTCCTCATGATGTTTTCCGTCGCCGAAAAGCTCATAGTAAATTCAAATTGAATTTCGCACGTAAGTAAACTTAGAGGTGCGAGCCGGAATCGAACCCCCGACCCTCGGCATGAGAGGCGGTGGCTCGAACCACTAGGCCACACCACGGCTTTTAGAACATATAAGCTGTGAAATTACCATGAAATTACCGATCATATGCGTATGCGTAATAATAATAGTAGGTATCCAGATTATACAATTTGTGATTTGAAAAGTGGCATTTTACAAAATTAAATTGTTTTGGGTCCTGATAATGTTTAGAATCTACGGTACGTAGCTAGTATCTAAACTTTAGATACTAGCTACGTACCTATTTTATCAATGTCAGTTATACATATAAATCGTAGGTAGGTACAAGCGAAATAAACTAATGATTTATTATTATTTACCTACTACGAGTACATTTAGATTTACACATTGATGTTTCGACCGGCGTGCAAAACGGAACTCAATTAGGAATAAAAAAAAAAAAAAAGAGACATTGACATATTGTTGTGGTTATGTGTACCTACGTAATGTAATGTAATGTCCCGCATTTGCCCGCAAATGCTACGTGCTATTTTCATCAATGCCTCAGTTATTAGGTATATTCTTTGGTGTTCTTTGGCCTGAATCCGCGCGCCTTCTAAGTTGTGTTTTGCTATACCGTGATGATGGTGATGGTATTGATGGTGGTGGTGATGATGATGATGGAGATGGTGATGTGATGATGATGGAGGTGGTGGTGATGATGATGATGATGATGATGGTGGTGGTGGTGGTGGTGATGATGATGGAGATGGTGATGTGATGATGATGGAGGTGGTGGTGATGATGATGATGATGATGGTGGTGGTGGTGGTGGTGATGATGATGGAGATGGTGATGTGATGATGATGGAGGTGGTGGTGATGATGATGATGATGATGATGATGATGATGGTGGTGGTGGTGGTGGTGATGATGATGGAGATGGTGATGTGATGATGATGGAGGTGGTGGTGATGATGATGATGATGATGATGGTGGTGATGGTGGTGGTGATGATGATGGAGATGGTGATGTGATGATGATGGAGGTGGTGGTGATGATGATGATGATGATGGTGGTGGTGGTGGTGGTGATGATGATGATGGTGGTGGTGGTGGTGGTGATGATGATGGTGACGACGACGAGTAGTATTTCCTCACAGTTTGAGAAAAGCATTGTACCTATAGACCTCGGCCGCAACGCCCGCAACTGCATTGCCAGACTCGTACCTACTAAGAAGGCGTCCGGCAATGCGCTCCTTAGCGGCGTCTGCAATAATGTACTATTTGTACTTTTTACCGGGAAAAGTCTACAGCTAAAAAAAAGAAATATAACTTTTCTCAAACATGCTCGGAAATGTTCATGTTACTTTCAAAAAAAGAAGACGCGAGGCTGTCCATTGCCGGCCTTGGCCAGCAAAAACATTATTGTCGTGTGTGTGTTTTTTTTAATTCGCTTGCTATTTGAGACACCTCTGTAGAGAAACTGACAAATCCATGGAGGTAATAAGTACAACTTCCATGGCCAAATCATCCACGATCATGGAAGTAGTAAATACTGATGTGGGGTAAGTGCGCCTAAATTTATTTCGCACCTATGCCTTGTAAACAGCCAACTACTAGTTGAGTAATATTTATAGGTTTCGACATATTTTTGTTAGGCGTACTTACCCCATCCTGGCGCACTTGCCCCGAAACTGACAAATCCATGGAGGTAATAAGTACAACTTCCATGGCCAAATCATCCACGATCATGAAAGTAGTAAACACTGATGTGCGGTAAGTGCGTCTAAATTTATTTCGCCCCTATGCCTTGTAAACAGCCAACTACTAGTTGAGTAATATTTATAGGTTTCGATATATTTATGTTAGGCGCACTTACCCCATCCTGGCGCACTTGCCCCGACTGACCTTACGTATTTCCTCGCTGTTTGAGAAAAGCATTATATATACCTCAGCCGCAATTGCGATTGCCGGACTCGTAATAATAGAAGGCTTCGCTTCGCTCAGCCTTCTAACTAACTCGTCCGGCAATACGCTACTTGGCGGCCTCTGCAATAATGTACTATTGCATGGGAATTGCCTTCGGGTGAATGAGGGAACTCCTCGAAATTTGCTAGCACGACGTTTTGGTGTCAATTTCGAAGACTTCAGAGTTACATAAGTACTTCTATGGTATAGTTAGGAAACTAGCCGAAAAAAAAAAAAAAAAAAAAAAACCGCCTTCAAACTCCGACAGACTGCGAAGTCGGTGTCAAGTGAACCGACCCAAAGAAATGATTATCATATAGTGAACTTGACATTGACATCGCAGTCTGTCGGAGTTCGAAGGCGGTTTTTTTTTTATTTTTTATTTTTTATAAATCTGATAATCCTAAATACCGTTGCAGAAATCTAAGCTAGGTTTTGTTGTGAAACCAATACCTACTGCTAATTAGAACCAACCTTGTCATTGTGTACAATTGTGATATATGTAGGTAGGGTCATTTCGCCCTTTCGCGTCCACCCCCCAGTTCGCGTCCATTTGACCGATCTCCTTGTAAAAAAACTTCATAATAAGTATACTAACAGACTAATTATCTCAAAATATTTTCTATTAATACCTCGATGTACAAGAGGCATACAAAAATAGACAAAAGGTACGTGCGCACAACCCTTCCTATTTAGAAAAAAACAATTAGTCTCAGTTTTACGAGAAATGAGTGCCAGCGTTCCAAATGTTAGCAAAAAAATAGTAAGCAGTAGCGTGTGTCACGGTAAGTTTTTCATTGTTTTATTTAAAATTGTTGATTTATAGTTGTTGCTAGACCTAAATAATGAGCCCTAAAATAGATTACTGATAAATTTGTTTGTTTTTTTTTTTTGGTGGACGCGAATTACTACACCAAATTTATAATCTCTCCTATTTGCGTCCACAATGGACGCGAACTACTCTATCTGTCTTTTAGTTTAATGTTGTTTTTTCAACCGACGAAAAAAAAAGGAGGAAGTTCTCAATTCGACGCGTATATATATATTTTTTTTATGTATGACCACGCATATCTCCGTCAATTGTGAACCGATTTCGATGATTCTTTTTTAATTTTTAATAATTTGGTTCAGTTCTGATGATGGGATCCATGACAAAACGAGGGAACTCCTCGAAATTTGTTAGCACGTGTATGATTTTGGCATCAATTTCAAAGACTTACGTCCCATCGTACACATCTTTGGAAACTATAGCCGAAAAAAAAATAAAAAAATAGAACCGACTTCAAACTCCGACAGCCTGTGAAGTCGGTGTCAAGTAAACCGCCCCAAAGCTATGACTATCTTATAGTGAACTTGACACCAACTTCACAGGCTGTCGGAGTTTGAAGTCGGTTCTATTTTTTTATTTAAAATTTTTATGAGATGAAATGAAAAAGAGACATTAAGTTTATGTTTATTTTGACATTATTATTAAAGATATTGTAATGACCAATTTGCGTCCACATTATTATGACTGTAGAAAAAGATACAGATACCGATAACCATACTTGGACTCTTAGGACGCAAACTATATCCACATGTAGCAGATTGCGTCCATCGGTTAAAAAATAAATACAAGTAATAGAGTAAAAAGTAATAATATACTTTTTAGGGTTCCGTAACCAAATAGCAAAAAACGGAACCGTTATGATTTGGTCATGTCCGTCTGTCTGTCCGTCCGTCCGTATGTCACAGTAATCTTTCTCGGAGACTATGGGTGCTGTATGGTTGAAATTTAGGAGGTAGGCGTGTTTTATAAACCGCTACAATATTATGTAGCTAGATTTAAAAAAAAGCCGTGTCGTGTGGTGCCGGCCTAGAATTGCACCACCCCCTCCCTTCCAGTGGGTGTCGTAAGAGGCGACTAAGGGATAAACCGGAGGATGGGAAGCAGCGTCCTCCGAGCACTACCACCTTAAAACTGCGGTCGCCACCCGTCTGCCAAGCGTGGCGACTATTGGCAAATCCCCCCCAATGGATAGACTTGGGAACTATGATGCCACAAACACAGCCCAGACCCCTACTCCCCGGCGGCCCTGCTATTCCTGGCCATGGTAGCGGCCATGGTAACGGCGGGGCAGGGGGTGCTATATTGAATCCCCGGGTTCGGCCAGGCTACCAAAAACGACGACCCTTGGCCCTGGCAACATATAACTGCCGTACCTACACTGCGGACTAGGGCTTCCAAATCCCGGGACTATCGTAATCCCGGGATTCATATCGGGATTGCAGCAGTCAATCCCGGGATCCCGGGATCCCGGGATTGAGTACTGCTTGTATGTGATGGTAGTTTCATTACGCAAAAAAATACCAAATTTAAGTCATACACAATATATCTTAATACAAATCAAATCGCAAATTGTTTTAAACAGTTCAGGCTGAAGTTTTACAAGATGGCTTACATAAAACCTTAACCTTACTAAAGGATTATAGATCCATCCTACCACCGTCTCATTATTACAAGCTGTTTTTGAGAGTTGTCGTATCACCCACCGTCTTTCGCGAAGGTTTGACTACTTCCTGAATACCAAAAAGTCGATTTCAGAAAGGGCTACAGTACTTAAACTTACCGGTCGGATGGTCATACAGAACACCGAAGCAAATAACATCTCCCACATTACATGGCATTCGTGGATTACGCCTATAACGAGAAATCATTTGACTCTATTGATACCATAATCCACAACAGCCCAAGGGCTGTACTGCAATCTCCCCGCGCCAGCCTCTGGCTCTTTGACTGTACCACTCACTATTTCGAAGTGTTGAAGTTTCTGTATGAAAACGCCACTGCCCGTTCGACACAGGACAACACAAATCCTATTCCTCTGATGCGGAGAATTACACAAAGCTGTTTACAGCTGCAGTCAAGGATGCTTTCATGGTTCTGAACTGAAAACGAGGCATCAATAATCTACATGAGGAGTTGGTAGTTACTACTCATATTCGACTTACCGATGACTACCTATACGTAGTAAATCCTGAACCCCTGGAATCTGAAAGATCTCAGTGCTATATTTATTGATCTCAGAAGAGTCTTCAACTGAGTATTTAACTAAAGGATAAGACGTGGGCGCCAATGATGTGTCTCATAAAAAAACTCAAGTTCATTCAAACGGCAACGTAGAGGGCTAATTTGTATTTGATACAATCAAAAATGATGATATGTGGATGATATCCTCAATAGAACTAGGATCACCGACATAGTCCGAAGAATCGGAAGGGTTGCGAAACTTCAGTAGTAACTCTAATATTTGAGAAAGTTCTCAAATGACAACCGCAAACCAGGAGAAGAGATATGAAAAGCCTCCAAAAAGATGTTGTGACGACCAGGTGAAGGGTCCCGCGGATTTCTATGGCACAAGATCGGTCTTGCGGCTGATATAACGAATGAATACCTCGGTAAATTATCTTTAAATCATAGATGAAGACCGATTATTTTGATAGGAAACTCAATCCCGGGATTGAAATAGAAATCCCGGGATTGAAAAAGCCCTAAAAAATAGGCGGGATCCCGGGATCCCGGGATCCCGGGATTGGAAGCCCTACTGCGGACTGACGAAAAGGTACTGGAACTGGAGGAAGAATTGAGCAGGTTACGTTGGGGAATCATAGGGTTATCAGAAGTCCGGAGAGAGGGGGAGGACATGATAACCCTGAAGTCCGGTAACCTGTTCTATTTCCGGGAGGGCGACCAACAGTCCCAGGGAGGTGTCGGGTTTATCGTCCACAAGTCCCTCGCAAACAATGTGGTGAAGATCGAGAGTGTGTCGACCAGGGTAGCGTGCCTTGTACTCAGAATAACCCAACGATATTCGTTGAAGGTTATACAGGTTTACGCTCCGACCTCGACGCACTCCGACGATGAGGTGGAGGCTATGTATGAGGACATTTCTAGAGCCATCCAGAGCCATCCAGAAGTCACTTCACAGTTGTTTGGGCAAACGAGACGGTGAAGAGCTGAGAGTGGGGCAATTTGGAGGAGGGCGTAGGAATCACCGGGCCATCTACTGGCTGGTTTCATGGAGAAGGAGGGACTCTATATGATGAACTCTTTCTTCAGGAAATGTGAGCACAGAAAATGGACCTGGATGAGCCCTGATGGTGTAACGAGGAATGAGATAGACTTTATCATGTCGACGAGGAAGCAGATTTTCGATGATGTCTCAGTGATTAATTCGGTTAAGTCCGGGAGCGATCACCGTATGGTACGAGGCACATTGAATATCCAAGTGAAGCTTGAGAGATCTCGACTGATAAAGTCTACGCTCCGTATAAATAAAATAATAAATAAATAAATATCTTGGGACATTTCACACAATTTGACCTAGCCCCAAACTAAGCAAAGCTTGTACTATGGGTGCTAGACAACGATATGAATACTTATATAGAGAAATACATACATATATAAATACTAAACATCCATGACTCGAGTACAAACATTAATTGTGCTCATGACACAAAGTTTGCCCCGAGCGGGATTCGAACCCGCGACCGTCGGAACAGAGGGCGGGGTTACTACCAACTGAGCCAAACCTGTCGTCAATGATTAGAATGCCAATTACATTTAGGTTATAATGTAAAAGTACTGTATTACTATTGATAAATCAATAAAAGAAAAGATAAAGATAAAGAAAAGTTTATTCAGAAAGCAGACATGCACATACAAACGACATTCTTAGAAAACATACAAACAAATATTACAGGCTATGTGGCTAATAAATAATATGAATTTCAACAAAGATGATACACCTGAGTCAGGTACTTACTTGCATCGCGATTCTTATAAGAAATTACGACTCCCGCCCGACTATAAATGACACCGCGCAACTAAGAATCGTGATAACCACAAAAAAATGTCTGTCGGCTATCAAAAACCGTTGGTATGACAGCTGAACTACTGGCACGACTGATCGGTGTAGTCATTTGAAAAAAAAACTTTGTTTTTGCTTAATTTTGAAGGTAAATTCAAAAAATGACCATGGCTGGTCCTCGTCCAACATAGGTGCATTTACCTTACCTACCTACTTGAAAAAAAATATGTCAGAAATGTGTAGCAATTTTAATTTGGTTGGTTCGCAAAGCAGTAACAATAATTTACCACCACCAACAATGAAATGCAATGATCTAACAAATCTAAAGAATAAGTTGGTATAGGTACTAAAATGTGTACATATTTTTGTTGGATATAACAATAGCAAACTGTGCGCGGAACACTGCCCGCTTTGGCCTTACGACGCTTACGCGGTTGCCAGACCGTTTCGCGGAATAGACGCGTGTCTCGGGAAATAGCCCTGTCCCGCTCTCTCCTACCGGCCGACCCCATCACTCGCGCGGCGCGCGCCAGCCAGGCAGCCACTTCAGTCAGCCAGTCAGTCAGTCGCCTAACTTTGAGCCATCGCAACGCATACGCTACATTTCATAGTGTTCGCGCTATAATAGAATCGCTTCTAGCTAAGTAGGCTGTACAAATTTACGAGTCATTAGTCGACTTATGAAATGATTAAAAAACCAATGATTTTTCTCGAGCGGCAGGGGCGTCGGGCGGGCACGTCATACCACAGGCTAGCTAGATGCTAATAAGTCTTAGAAAGGTACTGTGGGCATCGTCAACTTCGGAACCCTATAATTTGCGCGTGGCCCGACACGCACTTGGCCGGTTTTTTTTCTTGGATGGGTACGAAAAATAGCTTCCTATTCCTTTTCTCAGACCTACAGAACTTACACACCAAATTTCATAAGAATCGGTTTAGCGATTTCGGAGGAGTTTGGATACAAACACTGACACGAGAATTTTATGTATTAGACAGTTAGATATGTAAATACATATGCAAATAAAGATCCATGACATGAGAACAAATATTCGTTCTCATCATACTTTGTCAACCGTGTAGGTGTTTAGATACTTTGATAAAATATTACGATATTAGGAATTTGTAAAGTAAATTAAACTATTAGTAATTAAACTATGTTATTGAACTATTTAGTTGATCCTTACTAATAATAATATTATAATGTATTCTTTTCTTTACATTTACCTTACCTACCTACTTGAAAAAATTGATGTCAAATGTGTAGAAATTTTACTTTGGTTGATTCGCAAAGCAGTAACAATTTACCACCACCAACAATGAAAAGCAATGATCTAAAGAATCAAGTTGGTATAGGTACTAAAATGTGTACATATTTTTGTTGGGATGGGTACATAATAGTACAATTTATAGCAAACCGTGCGCGGAACACTAACCCGCTTGGGCCTTAGGTACTCGGTTGCCATACCGTTTCGCGGAATAGACGCGCGTCTCGGAAAATAGCCCTGTCCCGCTCTCTCCTACCGGCCGACCCTATGCCCACGCGCCGCGCGCGCCAGCCAGCCAGTCAGTCAGTTGTGCAATCGCTACGCACACGCTACATTTGCCACGAATTCACGGTCACTTGTGATTAGGGCTTCGCCCCACACCGTCTTCTCATTTCTACATCTGCCAAGACTCCACCGTGCCTATAGGTATATTATATTTTCGACGCCGCAAGACAAAACTGACATGTTTATAGTGAGGCTGCGGTCGCTCTTTGTGAGACTAACGGAGAATGATATCTCAGAAAGAGCGCAATTGGACATAACTTACGCCCTCCTTTCTAATAAGATAAGGAAAAGAGTACGGAGGGAGGACTTCACAAACTTCAAGGAGCTGCCCTTTCGTGCGAGAAGTGTGGAGAATTCTGTCGACGAGAGGGAGAGGAAAGCTAGCAAGGCGCCCTGCGCGCCCACGGCGGCTGCGGCGCCGCAGCTTCGGCCGCGCCGACTGCCTAGACGCCCGCGTCAACCCAGGCGAGACCAAATCCCATAATTGCTTTGCGAACGCACAACGTGTTATCAGTGAAAAAATAAAAGTGATCAAAGCTTTTATAGTAGAGATCTTCTACTATCTAAAGTCCCGCGCCGTCACATTTCAAAACGCTGCAATTTATTTAAAAAGCACCACCAACACTCAACACATGTGTGCGTGCTGAGACAGCCATCAACTGTGCGTTGAGAGTGTTGGTGGTACTTTTTAAATAATAATAAAAAAATGCAGTGTTTTGAAATGTGAAGGCGCGGGACTTTAGATAGTAGAACATCTCTATCTAGTCTCGGTTGTGTTTCGGTAGTGAAGTGCGTCCGTTCGACTCGGTAGTAGCCATGTCCCTGCCCTCCATGCCAAATACCTTCTGATATTATAAGTGCGAAAGTAACTCCGTCTGTCTGTTACCACTTCATGTTTCAGCCGCTGAACCGATATTGATGAAATTTGGTTTGGAAATGGTTGAGCCCCGGGGAAGATTACTGGTCACTTTTAATCCCGGAAAAGTGGACAATTCCTGGGGAATCACGATAAACGAATTCTACGCAGATGAAGTCGCGGGCAAAGCTTGTATTTTATAAATAACTAGCCTTTCCCCGCAACTTCTATGTGCAAAAATATTAAAATGTAAAATCCCGTTCTTTTCCCTTCCCGTGGGAATTTCGGGAAATCCTCTCTTAGTGCTCCCCTACGTTCCCTAAGGAACCTGCACGCCAAATTTCAGCTCTCTACAACCAGTAGTTTCGGCTCTGCGTTGATCGATCTTTCAGTCAGTCAGTCGGTTTCTTGTTTTATATATATAGATATAACCGCTATTTTTTTGATCACCAGGATTGAATGCGGCAATACATCCCGCTGTCATATCATCTCAGAGAGATCCTCTAAAAAAACTGAATAGCCAGATTTATTATTATTATCCGTAGAGTGTGATCGAGTAATCTTTTGTCTCTATTTCAGATCAAACATCTTCTGGAATGCCTTGGATCTGTCTTCCTAGGAGGGACGAAGTAAGCTTTCTGGAAGAGAAACTTTCTGGAAGAGATTACATTTACCTGTGCCTGCCTGTCTGCGGCCTGTGAGTAACAATGAAGAGACATTGTGAAACCAATCACTGCTAATCAGAACCAACCTTATCATGTGTAAAATTGTGATATATTTTGTTATACCTATTTTAATAAACTTGTCAGACATGTGTAGCAATTTTATTTTCGTGTGGCTGTGCGTGGCAATAAAATGAAAACCAAGAAAGAGAATATTTACTTACTGAGATAAGATAAAAAGATGAAGATAAAATGAATAATATTTGGAATGCAACACAACATTGTCTACTCTCAAACTAGGATTACCTGCGATACGGGTACTAGACAACGATATAAATACTTATAAAGAGAAATATGTAAATACATATGCAAATAAAGATCCATGACATGAGTACAAATATTCATTCTCATCATAGGTAGGTAGGTAGGTACCCTGTCAGTCGTGTAGGTGTTTAGATATTTTGATAAAATAATACAATATTAGGAATTTGTAAAGTAAATTATGATATATTGAATTGAACTATTTAGTTGATAATATTATATACTATACCTTGGACAGCTCATCGCACCAACATCTCGGTGCTCAAAGAACTCAAACTCGACATACAATATCCGTCCATGGTTCGTCTAAGCCGAATCGTCAAATACTTCGGTCACATCTACTACTACTACACAGCCTTTTCACGGCCCACTGCTGGGCACAGGCCTCTCATTACGAGAGGGTTTGGGCTGAAGTCCCCATGCGGGCCCAGTGCAGATTGGGGACTTCACACACATCTTTGAATTACTTCGCAGATGTGTGCAGGTTTCCTCACGATGTTTTCCTTGACCGAATAGCTCAGTGGTAAATTCAAATTGAATTTCGCACATAAGTAAACTTACAGGTGCGAGCCGAAATCGAACCCCCGACCCTCTGCATGAAAGGCGGTGGGTCGAACCACTAGGCCTCCACGGCTTACCTTCAGTCACATAACTCGTGGAAATCCGGCAAGTTGGAGAGACTAATGCTGAAGGGAAAAGACCCAGAGAGAGGAGGCCGAACAGGTGCCGCCGGTAAATGCGGCGATGCACCAGGGCGAAGATCGCTGCACATGGAAGACCGTCACAAGAAGTATGTGCCGGAGGAGGAGGATAATGTAACGAAATACACACGGATTTTTATCCTTTGATTAAAAATAGTAGTAGAAATAAATAATCATATCTAGATCAAAAATATTTCTATAATGTCAAGTAAAATATATCAAAAGTTTCACTAGTTTTATTTTTCCCCTTTACAAATATTTATTATAGAAAAAAGAAAAAAAAAATACAAAAAGTTGAAAAAGTGAGGATCGAACCCACGACTTCCACGATTTATACTTCATAAAAAGAAATCACAAAAACCACGGCGCCACAGAAGCTCTATAATTCTCGGCGAAATTAAGCCTTGGTTTCCACTACGTTTCACTACCTCTGTATGTGTGCGTGAGTTCATTCTCGGCAGACTGCTCGCCTTTTTTCCTAAATGAAAGGTGATGTACGGATACTTATGTGAAATTGAGATGTATAATATATCCCTTCAATCGCATAGTCCATCAAAGTGTACCTTTGGGCTTGGAATTTGGCGTAAATCCTGAAAATTACAATATCTACCACCCGCGCCATCTATTATCGTAGAGGCTACATAAAACCGTGAGTTATCACCTTAAAGCCTTTAATTAGCATTCGTATTTCTTAGGAACCTATGTAAATTAGAAATAAGTCGCTTTAATCTTTAAATTGACGGGAGTGTAGGCTCCGATTTGAGATCTATAGAGAGAGATATATTATGTACTAGTTTTTCCCCGCAACTTCGTATGCGCAGAAATATTAAAAAGTAAAATCCCGATTTTTCCCGTTCCCGTGGGAATTTTGCAAAATCCTTTCTTAGCGGATGCCTACGTCATAACATCTACCTGCATGCCAAATTTCAGCCCGATCCGTCCAGTGGTTTGGGCTGTGCGTTGATAGATCACTATGTCAGTCAGTCAGTCACCTTTGAGTTAATTTTATATATTTAGATTATCTGTTTTAGGTATTTTAACGTAGAGTTTATTAATGTGAAAATGTCTCTGTTGTGATGTCGGTTTATCTTGCACTGCTCTTCTTCACTTTTCCGGGATAAAAAGTAGCCTTTCCCGGTACATCAAATATCTACCAAAATTCTTGGAAATCGGTCCAGCGGTTGCAGCGTCAAGAGAACAGTCATACAAGGCCGACAGAGAGTTACTTTCTCGTTAATAAATACTTATTAATAATCTATATTAATATTATAAATGCGAAAGTAACTCTGTTTGTCGGTCTGTTACCTCTTCACGCTTCAACCGCTGGACTGATTGAGATGAAATTTGACATGGAGATAGTTGGGGTCCGGGAAAGGACATAGGCTACTTTTTATCCCGGAAATATGTACAGTTCGCGGGTGAAGTCGCGGGCAGAAGCTGGTATGTAATATATCATAATCCGGAAGTGGAAATCGCAAACCTATAGTCTACTTTTTAACCCGATATTTCCATTTCCCATTCACTGCTATAGTAAACTAGCTGACCCCGCGGACTTCGTACCGCCTTAGAATTTTTTTGGGTACCTATGAAAAATAGCTTACGTCCTATTCTCAGACCCCTGGAACATACACACCGAATTTCATAAGAATCGGTCGAGCCATTTCGGAGGAGTTTGGTTGCAAACACTGTGACACGAGAATTTTATATATTAGAGACTACCTGACCCCGCGGACTTCGTACCGCCATAGATTTTTTTTTAGATATGAAAAATAGCTTACGTCCCATTCTCAGAATATACAAATACTGTGACACGAGAATTTTATATATTAGATAGAAGATTATAAACAGTAAGTATTTTATCTACCTACCTCAAATTCGTTCAGAACCAATGATTCCAACTGACGCGGCGGACTCACGCCCACCTTGTGAAACTTCTAAAATATATAATTATAGAAAATGTAATCGAAAATTCCCACTTTGCAAACTTTTAAAACTCAAGTTTTTGATTGGCTTCAATAATATAACGCCTTTGATTTTGGTCGAAAAAATGTTAAAACTCGTTTAATAATTTATTTACTTATTCATTTTTTTTTAAATATAGACTTACTGTTTATGTTGGTAGGTAGTTCCCATGGTGTTCATACACATATACGGATAAACTTAAATCATACATACTTTACTTTCATAATATAAAAAGCCTCTATACGAGTAGGTGTAATATTAGTCACGTTCAAATGATTGGACACTAAAAAAGACTAGGTTCCACCTCTGGTTCATTTCATAAGCCCACGCAGGGAGCTCCACCTTTAATGCCACAATTACTCACGTGTGAATAAATAAGACAAACATAATTTTGCGAGAACAAGTGTTACTTACATGTCGCCTAGGTAATTTCCCCGCTAAACTATGTACTTTGTCATTGTGAGTGGCTAGTTTATTTCGGCGGCTTCGACCTCGGATTAGCCTCTTAACCCCGATTTAGTTGTATCAACTTAACTCGTGTTAGAGACTAATCCGAGGTTAACAGCGTTAGTGCAAGTCGACCGTATCTAACAATCTAGTCTTGATTCTTGAACTTGGTTATAACTCGACCAGTACTTAATTCTAATAAAAAAGCAAATAATCCATAGCTATTATTAATTAGC